>JAAXYX010000045.1:0-89418 GCA_036851915.1 Ptenothrix huangshanensis | reverse complement strand
CGTTCCGAACGCTAAATTTCCGTTCCGAATTTTTCGGAACGGAACGGAGCAAGGCTGGCTCCGTTCCGTTCCGACCCGAATGAAGCTCTACTCCTAATGCCACCACGATGTGGTTTGGCGCCTCAGCTTTTTTTCCTTGTGACGGGTAAACTTTCAAGACCCAACTCCACTAGCATTGGCTGAATGAAAAAAGAAATACATAAATAATTAAGAATTATAAAAGTTGTGTTTTGAGTTGTCTAACTAAATTACAACCTATCATCACTAACTCCCATAAGGAAAGTAGGTAGATTCATTAAATACCCCCACAGTGCTGTAGTTGAAATGTCGGCTTAAGCATTAGAACAAAATTAATTTTAAACGAATTTCTTTCAAATGAATGTGGCTGTCAGAATAATAATATGTGCTCGTCATTATCATCTCACAAGACCTGATAGACAGACAAGACCTGATAGCATTAGCAAAAAGAATTGGATGGGGAGCTGTTGCTGTTTAAATAGAATTAGAATCTCTTTGTTTATGCCTCGCAGCCGCAAGTCTCTCAAGGTTTACTTAACAGACATTTGATACGACTAGAATATGTGCACGATATTTTTATGTTTATGTTTTGAATGTTATGTGTAAATGAGGTTAGGTTTGGTGGATGAATGAAAGTAGGAAAGTAAGGTACTACGGTCTTTGTGTTATGAATTCTACCGCTGTCAAGCAAAACGCATAATTTCTCATAAATTTTTATAGGCTTGCTCTCCTAAACTAACGTCAAAGTAACTAGCAAATGGTATCACATTAGTTTCAATGGATCCTATATATCAGCATCATTATTTTCTAGAGAAAGATATCTTTTTATGACCAAGCTTGTGACCACGGCATCATTCATTTGACTAACTAAACAGATAAATATGTACGTGTTATTGTGCATGAATTCGCAAAGAATTAATCCTGTGGTAGGGTGCTTGTCTACAGATGAAAATCAAAGATCAGCTTATTCTCTATTTATGAACTTAATTATTTTCGATTTCATGCTGCGTCTAATAAAAAAACAATCCTTACGTGTTCATTTCCTAACTAAAATAGCAGATAATTGCTGTAGTTAAAGACAAAAATAGCCATGTACGTCTTCTCACGCTTTTCTTGTTTTAGATGTAGGTGTAGTTACCTATCTATTTAAGTACTAATTGCCTTTATACATGTTTTGTGTACATGGAATGAGCTCTAGTTGGGATGAGTGCTTGACTGAGCATTCTAAAATAATAATCATAACAATAAAAATGCTTGGAGAAAATATGTACTGGTATATAAATATCTTTATTATTACATTGCATAGTCGTTCGTCGTTCAGCACTTCATCATTATTACCCCGTGACTACAACCGTTGAACCAGTGCAATTATTTCCTACTGAAAGTCACAAGGCCTAACCTCTTCACGGAGTTTATTAATTTATGATCCTATTCCTATTCGCCAATGCTAGTTACCATGTATCATGTTTCACATCCTTGTATTATTTGTATTTTTCCTACTCCCCGAATTCAAAGTTTTGCAAAATGATGCTCCACATTGCAAGTTTCTGGAGTCAAACATTTATCATTACTCAGCATAGTTAAGTACTTAGATTAGGTTAGGTACACATCAAATTAAGTAGGAATAAATAAACTCGTTTGGTGGAAGCTGGAGTTTGAAATTATTGGGAGTGCCGTGGAAATGAAAGTGGAAAAAGTGTTGATAATTTATGCTGACCAACGATTTGGGTTCATACATAAACTTCACAGTTGGATTGGTCTCAGTTTTGCTAATTTAACCGGTCGGTAGGTTTTGGGATATGTTTTCAGGTAGGTAGGCCACTTGAAGTTTCAAAGTGCGATCCTTGTTATAGACGAACATTCGTTGGAGCACTCTTGACAAATTACGAAGTAGAACGGTGAAAATGAACGCTGATGGTGATGTGTAGTGCTAGTTTCGGTAGAGATAAATATGTATAAGGGCATGTGTCTGTGTATTTGTACGAATCTGAGACTGACTGGATCATCTCATCGCAAGCGACCTACGATGCATAAATGTCCTGAGCAATGCGTATCAAACACAGTAGAATGTGAGGAAAATGAAATGAACGATGGAGGACAAGGGGTTGGTATTTTGGTCATTATTTATTCCATCGGACGGAACGTCAATGATACAAAACAAAGTACGAAAATTAACGAATGTGCTGTCAGTGAAGACAGGTGGAAGGTTGGACAATAATTGTTGCGAAATTGTTGCGAATTCGAAAGGTAGCTTAGGTAATTATACATGTACCTGTGTGAGATTGAACATTCACACCTCCTTCGACGTTCTCCTCGACATATCTTCATTTGAGTACTCCAGGATCCAGAGTGCTTCATTGATTAGAGTCATAATTCATAATTTTCTGGCATCAGTAAGTTGATCAGTTGCCCTCATTGACCGGAGTGAAACTAAAGACATGTATTGATTGCTATCACCATAGAAATGGAAATTGAGAGCATCGCAACTGAGTGTTTTAGTACTCTTCTTCTTCAAGCACTCGAAAGTGAAATGGAAGGAATCGTTTGAACAAAGTAGAGAGGTACTTGTGAACGAACTCTTAAGTAGCTTTCCCTCATGGAGCCCAACTATCTACCTTGTGTTTTAAACTCTTGTTCCATTCAGGTCATTCATACCATCTCGATAGCTTCGTTGGTTGGTTGGAAAATAAATTCCCTAGTAGGTAGTACGGATTGTATGGATAAAAATGTGAGGAAAAATTTACTTGACTGTCAAAACATTTTGGGCGGGCAGACAACTGTCAATGACAGGTACAAAGATTCGATACCAAAGCAACTACATCACATACATACATAGGTATACATTTGTACCTTACACTACAATAAGTAGATAGGTAGAGATCTAATTCCTACTTCTTGTCGACAAGTTCAGTTGAGTTGGCGGTAAAAATTGGGTTCCATTTTATCGTATTTTTATGAGATGGACAGGTAATCAAATCTGAAGACATATTGAAATTTATTTATTTTTATAGCACTATAAAAAATGCGGATACGTGAGGCAAATAAAATAAAACTGTATAAACACGCGTAAATTAAATAATATAAGGATATAAAATGCCCAACCCTAATATTCCAGTGGAAAACAAGAGAAACTTTTAGGGAGTGCCCCAAATTTCATGTTTTAAGTTTAAATTGACAAGTTCCAGTAAACGGGGAAAAAGGAAGGTCATTATATGCTCATAAAGCTTTATTTTATCTCTGATTGTGCAAAACTAAACATCTTTTTTGTAAAGCTTTGCGATTTTGAAGAGGATGTTAAGCTTTGCACCTTCAATGACGATATTACTATATTCATTTCTATATATTTGTAGGTTTAAATTAATTTGCGTATATTTGTTTGTACTTCCTGACAGAGGAAATAATCATAATTGCATTACATTTACCGATTGAATTATATAATTATCTATATTCGTAAATAATATTTATATTACAACTTTATTTAAGGAGTGACCATTAAAATTCAACAAAAATAAATCGCAGAGTCTAAAGGGTATTGCAATTGTTTAATAGCGACTGTTTTAAGTTTTTTCTCTACGCAGGTAGACGTATTAGATTTACCTAAATCATTATTCCAAAAAACCAATCGCTGCTATTATAGAGGTAATTATCGAAAAGCGTGACTTCCATTGTGTTTAGAGTGCAAAGGCATAGCTGCAGAACAACAACAACCATGTAATTGTTCTTGTTTAGTGGAATGTTAGCAGAATGAAAATGAAATAAGTTATGAATCCAAAAAAGCATGGTTCTTATATTTCCCAAATCAAAATTTAAATGAATGTAGGTAGGTAGGTATACGTAGGTACTGTAAGTAGCTTTACTCATGTATGCGTAGAAGAGAACGAGAATTTCGAGGTTAGGCACCTATGTTGATTTGTTTGTAGTAAATTCAAGTCGAATCCAATATTCAATATAAAGGGCTTATAAGCAAAGAGACTAGTATCATGGCCCCTCTTCTCGTCAGCTCACAACTGGCAATTTTCCGACATTCAAAAGCTAAATGTTGATGATAAAAATTCCTGTGTCACCGTGCACAGGTAGTTTCTCGTGAAGTAATATACAAACGTATGGCTTCGTGGTTCTCTTTGTTGACTTGCCCGTTTTGATGTATATATATGTAGATCGGATGTTGAACGCAGTTTAGGATGAACGGGAGAAAAAAAATTTCACAATGAAGTGCCACCGACTGTACCCCATACCTGACACACCACAGTTGGTGTTGCTTGGGTAGTATATCGCATAAATATGAGAAAAAAATCACTATATCTATGCAAATAGCGAAAGTGCGGTACCACATTGCCGATTTATTTTCATTTACAGTTTTATGGCTGCACGCGCTCGTCACCCTTTTCCCCGAAATTGGAGCAACAATTGCTTTTGATATATTACGCTTGATAATGTACCAATGTATGTATATTATTTTACTCGAATATTCTCTACTATTTACACTTGTACGTCGTAATTGAGTCTTGAATCTAGCTGTAGTGTAGAAAGACAATCAACATCAGTATATTTTTCAAAATTACCACCTTCTAATAATTGAATTGGATGAAATAGGTAAGAAGTGGAAGCATTCACCTCATAATGTTCCTATGAAGAACTTGACAAGCTCAGTGCAATCACAATTAAGTGTGCTGGTTGATACTATGGTCACGTCAATTAATCTCCATTACTATTGTGTGCTATTCATCTGATGCTCAAAATTAATTAAACGCTGCTAATTTCACTGCTTTGTTCAAACCATACTTTTGCTTGATGAAATACATTGTTTCTAAATTACAGATATAATTAACTGTTCCACTTAATCACTTGCGGAAAATTCGTGGAAACTGGCATGTGAACATGTGTGTAATTTATTTTGGGGATTTGTTATTTTATATGGGGAGCTATATAGCGACATGTGTCGTAATCGTAAGTCACTTTCAGTAGCATTCTCAATCCACGAATGCAAACCTACAACTGCCGCATGCCCGACATACCTCACTTGATCCCAGGTGCTCTCATGCCTAAGAATCTTATAAAAAAGGTTGTCATAGTAATATGTGGCAATGAATGGTTAAGAAACCCTATTTTTTGAGATTGTGGCTAGTTACAGCAAGTGAGATCTATCGGGTGTACGACTACTGATTTAACTCTAATCCTACGTATATTCTCATTCCTTACTTCAAAAATAGAAGTTTAATTCGAAAGAAAATCTTGTCATCAATTTTCGATTCCAATCAACTTCTTTCCTTCCGCGAATTTTTCAAGGTTTTAATTATATCAAGCAGTGTATAACTAATGACCGAATAATAATGCTGACTCTCCTACGAGCGATACCAACTGGAAGAAAAATGGGAATAAGGACTTTTGATTTGAAATTGTGGTGGAGAAAAAAAGCAGAGGAAAAAGTAGGGCACAGCATGGATTATATAGGACATATTAGATAGACCAAGTATTTGGGGAAATGTGATTTTGGCTTTGTCAGTAGATACATGATTCTTGTGAGATGGGTATATAGCTACGCTGCACCTACGGTTACTTCTCGTAAAGGTTTTTCCTGGATAGGGGAACGTGATCTTTGAATGTGCACAGGATATGTGATATACGACGATGCCATGTGAGTTGGTATGTATGTAAACATACCGTTGATTAAGTTTGAATTGAAATCGGTATGAAAATCGATTTAAAGAAACTTTGAGGAGGATGGAATAAACCCCAGTATATAGCGGAAAATGAAATTATATGTCGCAATCATGATATGATTTTTCCCTTGAGATCATTTTTGCTAATTAAGTTTTCGCTTTTCCTCTTTCTCTCATTCCATCTCCTCCATTTCGTGTTTCATTACAAAAGTCTCTCCGTCTGTACAATTAAATACTTAGCCATTTATCCATTATATGATTTTGCAACTTCGATAACTCACATACCTGCATATTCTCTGTATCGCCAAATGCATTTCCTCATTTCGTTTTACCTATACACGTGTAATTTGAATTTTAGAATATTATCAAAAATCATAGAATTAATAAGAATTTTGGTAGTAATTAAGGTTTAAAATTGAAGCATTTTTTGAAGTAACTCCGGAAACCACGGATTTTAGCGTAGAGAAATGCCAAGGGAAAAAGAGTTTAATGTGCCTACGTTAATGTACCCCGAGGTTGTTTTTACTTGTTGAATGAATGCAAATTTTGTACATTTAAATACCTTAGGGCTTAAGATGGGTAATAATATGTTGGTTGGTAGGCACACAGATTTGCTCTCCGTTACTCTGGTTTCCTTTGCTCCGCCTCTTGTTTGACTAATGCTCATTCCAGTGCGAAGGGGAGAAATTAATAGGAATTAGGATTCTTGGAAAATCCTTTATATTTGAAGGATCACTCAAATAATTTCTAGGAGTCAAGTATGATATGTATTATTAAAGTATATAATTACATGCAAATAATGTGTGCAGATATAGGTGTAAACATACGTGTGTGGTGTGTGAGGAAAAAGGGAAGGCAAGTGAGTGTACCTATGGGAGTTTCCTTCATTAGTGGCAAGATATAGGGAAATAAAGGAATGATAGAGAGTCATGGCTGACTTGCGAGGCAGAGTATAAAACGGAGAAAACGGGAGCATTAAAAACTTCGTTATCGTCCTCCGCCTCATGAACGTTTCCCATTACCATAACTATAACTATGTGTGACGATAACTAGGGTACTTTGTCAGCAGTATTCCTATATGTTACTATTATTCTGGGATCTCAACTCCATTTATTTTGTACGCTTACAATTGCTTACGCATCAAAATCAAACACTACCTTCTTTAGTTTTTTACTCCTCCAGAAAGCAGATTAGAATGCCTCACTTACGAATTTGTTAATTTTAGTTGCCGTTGGTAAACACTCAACTCATCGCAGTGAAGCTACTAAATTAAATATTAAATACAAATGCATCTTTTGAAGTTTAGTATTGTGATGATGAGAATCGGGCATTGTGTTAGTTATACATATTGTGGCTCACCCAGATGTGTGGTGGATTGAATTTGTGGCGAATTGTGTAGTCGTGCTGGTATGCGTCGAGATCACACAAAAATCACAGCACATCATTATTATTTAGACAGATAGGTGCTGGTGTGTCAATCTGTAAATGGGTTACATTTAGCATTCGTATGTAAATATGTGTGTGTATAGAATTTAATAGACTTTGTGTACAGAATCGTAGGATGGAAGAAACAATCAATGAAAACCGTGAAAAGCCGGAGAGAATTCATTATCATAAACTGGCTAACTCACCACTCACACAATAAAATTTCATTAATCATTGTCATGGCATACATTTGTTCCGCTTCCGCTAATATGCACTTTGCTCCATTTCGCCTCTATTCGTCTATTCGCTAGATTCCCCAGCACAGATAATACAAGTGCTCTGTTCAGCTCCTTAGATGGCCATGTTGTGAATTTTATTGGAACATTGGACGTATTTCTCATTCTTGGTCTGTCGGTACGGTTTGTATTTGTAATTTGAATTTGGATTCGATTCGATTCGAATGTGGCTAGTAGAAGCTTTCGTTGTCTCCGTATTGCGTCCGTCTTCTCCTTCAATGGGGAATAAAAGAGCGAAATGGCAGAGACAGAATCACGTGTAGCTTCCTGATATCAACTTCTTTCTCCGATTTTCATTAATGCAGTTTTGCGAACAGAATAGAATTCGCTCCGATTTTAATTTTTAGTCGATTTTCACGAATGCGTGTTGCATTAAAATTAAAATTGAAACCCCATATATGAGTGGGATTCTGGTTCAAATAATACTTCTGTGCAAGAATACCTGGTAAAATGTGTTCTTCATCATAGCTGGGACTAGAGGTGACTAGTTGTGAGGATGCCAAACAAAGTGAAATGCATGTAAATATTTCCTATAAAATGAAATGGAAACTGTGCAGTCGTGTTTTATAGAAGTTGTGAATCTGAGCAATGGAAGGGTTTGAATTTTTTGGAATTGTTTTTGCACGCATAGTAATTGACTGGGTAGGCCGTCCAGCATGAGTACGGTATACGGTATAGCGAAATGTATATAGTACGTGAATGATTGGTTTGATATGGATTGGGGTCGAGTGCTGGAAGCACACACTACACAATTTAATTTAATTGATGGTATGAATGGATTTTCGAATCTGTGATGATGAGCCGTGTAAACATAAACTAATCCTAAGGGAGATGCGATGAGGGAAGTCGAAAGATTTCGAGGATGTGATGGGTTTAGTTTTACTTCGGTCCGTGCAGCTGAGTTAATAGTCGTAGAAAGCATTTATTAGATATTCAGGGGCAAGAGAGAAATGAAGATGAGATTTCTCCTACTCCTAATGATTTGACTGATCATTATATTATATACATACGTACCTACATGGGTATATGCCTATAAATGCGTGTATCTAATTGTGAGTTATGACTGGACCAAAGAACGTTTGAGCGAAGAAAATGTGGAGGAAAGTACACAGCTGATTTGATCTCAGCTGAAGATGAGATAAGAGACGACGTTGAAAATGAGCACGTGTGCTTCAACTGACACTGAGCATTGAGCATAACAAACAAGGCTGGCAAGTAGAGTGGAGCTCCATGGCAGAAGCAGGCTGCATTAGTTAGGCTGTTAGGCTGCCTACTTAATTACTTGATGAACCTGTGAACTCAAGTTCCTTTTAATACTGACTTGGCCTTCTTCGCAGGCTTCGCCGGAATCTCTGGATTACTCCGATCTCATTACAATTTATCCCTTTACGGCACAACCAACACTGTAATATACGCTCTAGTGTCTACGCCGAAAGCTCATGTGGACCAACGAATCCACATGGAAGTCTTTGCCAGGAGAAAATCTAATAGATACCTACCTACCTAATGCTGAAGGATTCAAACTCGATAGGTGTGTATAACCATTAAAAAATTAATTAGAATTCGATTTGAGCTCTTGTGTATAAAATGCTGTTTGGATGGAGGGACGATGGTGCAACGTGTTTCGTGTATGGGTTTACGAGGTGCCTGACATATGTATATGCAGTGTACGCAGAGCAGTTCCATGGTTACATCACGGAATAGAGCACCTATTGTCAAATGGACTTTCGATTCGGATCCTTGCTCCTGAGAATTATGAAAGGGAAAGAAGTTTTGAATACGCATCCTTATCTCAGTGTTACACAATGCCTGCTCATCTCACTATTAGGACTCGTTATGGCACTGTGAGATAGGAGATTGTTAGACGCCTGCACTCACTACCTACAGTCACCCAACTAAGCAATAAGAAACGTATCCTTGTATTGTATTAACTGGAGTTACAAATAGAGAGGGCTCGACGAACGGTTTGATTTCATTACACAGTTGAGAGGAACTACAGAGTGAATGAGTCTTGTGTTGCGTCCTCGCATAGTTTTGTCCACGAAAGCAAGCTAATGACGTGCCATTTATGAACTTTGCAGTTAGTTTGATGCAAGGGTTGATTTAGTACGAGGATGAAGAGAAGATGGGAATGTTATTAGGGGAAATGAGTGCTAAGATACTTTGGAAAACGACAGAGAAAACTTTGGAAAACTGAGCAAAACTATCATCAAGTTGTAGGATGCGATGGCGTGATGGGAAGCCAGTGGTTTTTGCACCATAACGGGAAACTTTAATTTTTCATGGATGGAATTAGATGTGTCAAGGAAATGGATGCTCCATTTAACAAGTCCGTGCTCCTATTTATCCAGGCTAGGCACTCAGAGAGAGAGAGACAGAGAGCAAGTGAACAAAGCCCATCATGCGTGCCCACTGAGGTAGGTATATATGCAAAATTCGAATAGAACCTGTGAACCTACAAATGCAGTCCAGAGCTGAGAGTTGATAGTATGGAGAGAGATCTGATTTAATGCTACTCGCAAATTCACAACATGTCAGCAGGGCCAACCATTGCATCAACTTTTCACACTTTCCTTTATTCACCGACAAAGTCATCAGTCATCATTCCAAATTGTCATTTTACATGCTCGTTCTTTTGACCAGCCCATTGAGAATAAATTCAAATCAGTATTTACATTGTTAAATATTACAGTACATTTCTTTAAGCAACAGAGCATACGACTATTATAGGTTTACATAACTCAGAGGACTAAGAGTGCAACTCCATTCAATTCTCTGCAACTGCAAGGCAAGGGAGACATTACAACGGTTTTTTGTTGGAGCACTGCCGATCCCCTATTATTACATATAGGTATGTAGATCGTAGGTAGGTACGTAAAAGTAATAACAACACCATTGCAGAGTCACTTTTTAACATTTCTGCTCTTCTGTATTCTACTCAAGTTTTGCACACTTGACTTGCATTTCGGATGAATATCTTTTTTACGAAACTGGCGGCACTTCTAATGAATAGTTCGTAACTGATTATCAGACAGGAAGATATAATCATAATCTGTCACAATGTCAAAAAATGAGCAGTGACTTGAGCAGGACTTGTGGTACATGTATAGCTAGTAGAAGGCTGATAATAATAATACTGGAAGGTTTGACGCGGCTTTGATTGTTGCAATAATTAGTATCACAAAAACAAGAAATTGGGACAGAGTTGGGAGCATCGCCTACGATGTCTGTGAAAGCAGAGGTGGTGGAGCCACACTTGAGCGAGTGTTTCCATTCATTTTTGAATCCAAATGTGCGTTTCGAACATCCTCTCCAAATGGACACCAAAACTTTCCCATGCTTCTCATGAGGCTCGTAGCTCGCATACTTGGCACAAACATGATCCGAGTCACAGGTGACGGTAAACGGTTCTCCCAGTGGATCCTTCTCCCAACAAGGATCCCGTGTCATGTCTGTACTATCTTCTGCCTGCGTTCCACAAATGTAGCATTCCAATCCCGAAACTATGTTGGACAAGAAAAGAGCGGAATTTGCAAATTTACACTTGAAAATGCTAATGAAAATACTTATTTTCAACTACAATTGCGTCATTGACTGCCCTATAATGCGCTTTAAAGTATTCTAACGATGACAAATTAATTGCTGTAATTATAACTTACCAGTTTGAACCAAATGACTGGATAGAACAAGGAGAACGAGACTAGCCCCAACAAACGAAAATAGAGAATGGAAATAACAGCAGGATTTCCTCTTGAAAAAATTCATTGAGCTCCGTCTCCGTTTATATAGGATCACTTACTAACTATCTTTAAGCACCACTCAGTTATTCATTTAATCGTCAATCTGGAATAAAAACACCAGAGTAGTGGATGAAGTTACTCGCAAGGGAAAGATTTTGAACGGAAATTTATAAAAAAAACAATCGTACAAAGAGTTTGAAACAGGAGACTGGATGAGTAATGAGTAGTAGTGTATTGGGGCATGTACCAGCAGGGCAGCAAGTTACTATGTAAATATAATTATTATAGCTTGTACTGAGTCAGAGTTGGATATTTTCTTGAGTCATGCAATGAAGTGCATTTATCTGTTGAACAAGTACGTTGTACTTGTTCACATCTCAACGGGGAAAAAACTCGACTAGTATACATAATCGACGCAGATATCTATAGACGGTAGACAGTGCCAAATGGGTCAGATTCTGTGTCAGAAACATTTTAGAATGCTCACATTCAGCGTTCAACCGACCTTTCACATGTCACATACATACCCACTACCACTACTGTCGACCAGAGGCAGAGCTTTTGTAACCAGAACCACAGTTTGCACCACAGCTCGAGTTTTGTAACACTAGCTATGGAGCATTAGTGGTTCTTGGGAGTCTCAAAGTGTGCATTCGTTTGTATTCTGTGGAAGGAGCATTGAGCCGAATTTTCTATTTGATATTTCATCCGATTTTTCCATTATCATTCGCGTTTATGATGTAATCGTGAAATGAAGCCTTCCGTACTCACACTCAGTTTTCATAGAATACACTTATATACGAGTTGAAATAGTATAGGTGGCTGTCTATTCCGCTATGTGCTCGATACGCGGGCGATGTAGACGGAAGAATGTATAAGACTCACAACAGCATTTGTAATATATTTCAAGTATTATATTATGGAGTTTACTTTTCCGCCTGGTGGTGGTTGAATGGCTGGTTAGAGGTTTGATGTCATCGGTTGTTCCTTGACTAGGATGAGACTTCAAGGAGGAAATGGCTTGATAAACCAACTATTTAGCATTTAGTCAGTCACTATTGTCAATCTGTCCATAGATTGTAGATATACGATCAACTTGAGACCATATTCTATTACATCCACATCACAGTCCTACTTGGGCGTTTTATTTTTTATTTCACATTTCCCACGGACTGCATGCGCGGAGCGGAGGCAGCCAACGTTTATTATTATTACTGAGTCATTTGTCACCATCGCTTGCTAACATGCCAATGATATTTAACTTTTTAGTTCGTCTCCACTTTAAAAAATCAAGTGAGTCCCCAGTTTTTTTTATCTCTTTCGGTACATAGTACAATAGCATTACATGGACCCATAGATATAGGTCTTCCCTGCACTTGTGTTTCTACGTAATTATAAAACTGTTTGCGATATAATATATAACATAATATGTATATCCGCCGCAAGAAATACCCACAAGACTCGATACATGTGTCATATCACCGTCCACATTTACCGTTTGCCGTTTGTAGTTTGCCATTTGCCATTCAGCTTATCGTAACTCAAAGTTCGCACAATAGTAACTCGCAAACTTTCGGCTTTCATGATGTATCGACAAGACACACATCATACACAATTCACATGCCGTCATGTCAGTTGTCAAAAGGAATCTTGGTTAACCTCGTTGTTTCTACAGGCACTACCATTTCATGTATGCTACTTGTCTTCCACCGATTTCCTCCTGCACTAGCAACCAATCGTATGGCGACGGAGTGGAACAGTTTCTATCCGTCTACCATCCACCGGCTAACAATCTTCTTAATCTCATACTACTGTAGATCGTCGTCACAGCCTACCTCATTAATAATACTGCAACTCCCGTCTCCTCTTATGTTTGAAAATCTCAAAATTACTTTATAGGAAAAGGAATGATGGAAACAGATTTCGTTTACTCACAGTTTGTAAAACGCAGTATCGAGTAGGATTCTATGAAAGGGATGTGAGGGTGTTTGAATTCGTCCAGTTTATTTGGTTATACACAGGTACGTACATTGGTGTAGTCTTGTTGTACTTTTGCTAGTGGTATGGTGTATTACACCTATTAAGATGGGTTTGAGCGTGACAACGCTATTAAGAGATAAAAGCCAAAGTTGAAGTTTGCTGAAAAGTTTGATGGCGGAGGTGATGATGAAAACGAAAAAGGATGAAGGGAAGTAGGCAAGACGACGGCGGCAGAGGGGGACTGTGGGAAATAATAGAAATGTGAATTGGCATGTTAGTTCATGGAAAAAGATTCATGTGCTTTAAGCTCCAATCATCGACTTAATGTAGTGTACAAAGCCCATATAATTGTTGTTATACTGGCTGGAACATGATTCGATGGCTATGGCTTGGCTACACAGACAACCATGCGTATGAGAAATATTCGGAACCATGTACAAAGATGTTACATTAGTCCAAGATTTATTGTGCTCCATGAATACTATCGGGTTTGCGGCTTGAAAAGATACAATTCACAACATTTTAGAGGCCAATTTTCGATCGACCCACATCACACCACACATTACTGAATTTAGATCCATATAACTGACGACACTAACTGTGGTCGTCCTTCCATGCTTGTGCATTTTCCAAAATACGCCGACGATGACATGTCTACTAACTTACGTGAACTTCTATAGCGTTATTTCAACTACAGCATTAATACATATAGCTGTTCCATAAAGTACGACTTAGTGTATCTTGTTAGGTTGTAATAATTTGGCATTATGTCTTCATTACATGTGGCTCACAAATTTTAAAGGGGAAGAGGAAGTTTAATGCGTGATTTTCTTAAAATGCTGGATTCAAAGATGTAGTAAGAGGATAAAAAGATCAAATTTGCGATAGAGTTAAATTTCATTTGTAAGATGATGATGATTAAATACTTTGTAATTGCAGTACCAGACTGTTCTTGTTGTTCCAAATTACACACCGGAAGAAATAGCGGAAAACAAAAGTACGTTATTTTTTATGTTATGAGCACTGTCTTAATTTTAAGTGGCATTTTGTGGTAAAACGAAATTCTAAATGTGTTCCGATACAGCCAAGCCTCTTCATGACTGGAAAATGAAATCAAAGTTTGAGGAAGGAACAAATATCATGGGATTGGTTGTCTTTTCTACATTCCTCGGAGTATGTCTGAGCAAAATGGGAAAACCTGGAAAGCCGTTGTTGGATTTTTTTAGGAGTTTGTCTGAAGCTATGATGATCATCACCAACTGGGTTATTTGGTGAGTTTCAAACTTTCAAAATGTATGATTGAATTTTCAAACTAGTATCATTTAAGAAGGACTATGTTTTGCAGTTTTCTTGATAAAAGAACCTTATATGAGTAGTATCAACGTATCTCCCGTCCTCTGCTATGCAGTAGACTGATTGTAGTAGACGGCGCTTGGTAGCTGAATGATCAATTGCGTAATAATTCTCACCATGCATCTGAATGCATACTTGAATCCACAGGTTCTCACCCCTTGGAGTTTGTTTCCTAATTGCTGCTCAACTTGTGGAGGAAGACAATATCGAAGAGATTCTGAACAAATTAGGCTGGTACTTTATGACGGTTCTCATTGGTCTCTTCATTCATGGATTCATCTTACTACCGTTCATCTACGGAGTTATCACTCGAAGCCTCCCATTCCGTTTTATCGCGAATATGACACAAGCAATGTTCACTGCTTTCGGAACGGCGTCCAGGTAAGTTTAACCCTTTCCAGGTTTATGATACATACAATACTGGAGAAGGATGTTGTTGGTGAAGATGCAAAACTTAAAATCCTTTGTTTTCCATAAATGCAAAAGCAAACATCTTTTACAGCACAGTTCGTAACAGGATGTCAACTTCTGCATTTAAGAAAATATGAACTTGTTAATTGGGAGTTCCAAGGATATTAAGGTTTGTACCTTCCACGACGATGTGCGTCTTATAAAAATGTCCTTCAATTGTTTCACCGTATAGCTCTGCAACTCTTCCGATCACAATTGATTGTCTGGAACAGAAGAATGGAGTTGATCCTCGCGTATCCCGATTCGTACTCCCAATCGGTGCTACGATCAACATGGATGGTACAGCTTTGTATGAGGCAGTGGCGGCTATTTTCATTGCACAGATTCAAGGTGTTCCTCTCAGTCTTGGCAATATTGTGGCCATTAGGTAAGTTATGAAACGCAAGAAATTCATGACGTTGGGACATGAAATGAATGATAATTTATTATGTTAGCACATTTTATGCAAGGCGTTCAAATATATTGTATTAAATATGAACAGTATAACAGCTACGGCAGCTAGTATTGGAGCAGCTGGAATCCCACAGGCTGGTTTAGTAACAATGGTTATGGTCCTAAATACAGTTGGACTTTCTGCCGACTACGTCTCGTATATTATTCCCGTCGATTGGTTATTGTAAGTACAATTTATTTTCTAACATCCTATTATGTATTTAATATTGCTGCTACTGTACCTGCGCAAATTTTTCTATGATGAACGCTATAAATACCTGTATTGGTTGACTGACTTTGCCGAGCATTATTTAAAATTGGCATGGTTGTGATTGCAGGGACCGATTTAGGACAGCCATCAACGTTTTGGGAGGTGCGCCATGTTCTTTTCTAAATACTTCTTCAAGTTCATTTTTAATAATTATTAGAAAAATAGTATGACACAAGTGCTAAAATATATCATCAAAAATGTTCTAGATTCCTTGGGAGCTGGTTTGGTGGATTACGTGAGCAAAGCAGAGTTGCTGCAAATGCCGGATCCAGCAACTCTGGAATTGGAGAAAATGGAGTCGGAAAAATTAAAGAAGGACAAGGCTGGGACTTCATACGACGCAGAATTGGAATGGAACACGACACCAATGTGATTCGTTGTTTACAATTTGTGCTAGCTAATTAAAATAATAATATTATTATTATTGTTATGAATACAAAAAAATATATAAAAGTAAAATGTGTCCCTACCTCTATCCTCTCAAGTAGCCCTTATCGTTATTATCATCAATGGTAAATATTTTGAGAACTCCAAGTGATTCTCATGGTTGATAATAAAATAATTGATCATGGTACTAAGACGAAGTTGCTGGTGAGATTTAAAAGATAATAAACAAAATTGCTTCCCCATGAAAAAAATACTTGCCCAAAATGTCAAGAACCAAGTTGCAATAGAAAACACAGAGATACATAGTTACATATGCAGAATATATATTGTATGTACACACAAATAAAATTGTTAATCTAAGATAATTGGTACCCTTCAATCAAATCAGGCCCCCAGTAGCCATCAGATTTTCGTATTGAAACAAAATTGCAGCTGTAACAATCGTGTATTAATGATATATACCAAAAACAAAAATACCTGTACATTTAAATAGTTTTATTAATTATATGATACGATAGTAATAATAATTCTTACTGTTATACATACAACTAATAATATTATTAAACTTTTTTTTCAGTTTTTTTTCAGATTTTACTAGATCGTACATGTTTTGTTGATTCAAATATATAAAGTATCATTAATTATTATTATTATGAATCCTCAAGATTATTTGAGTCAGTTTGTTTTTCATGTAGAATTATTAAGTAAATGTGTACGTTGTAGTTTTAATTGTGTTTAAGTGCAAAAAATCCGTAATAATGATTACATAAGGTAATTGTAGTCATGGTTTGAAAGAATAAATTTAGATATAGATCAACTTGTGTATATTATTATTTAATGTGCAAGGAAATGATAAGTGGAAGTTTTTCGTCATCTCATGGTATTTTTGATGCTTGATGCTTCCATCCAATGAATTCAATATTCAATAGTACACATAATATAGGAACAAAGGGAAACATTTAAAGCAGACACACTAACCGAATAGCATTTTAAATTACTCATCTCTTTTTTAAAAATACCTGTATTTTCATTTTATCAGTGTTCGGTGTTAGGGTTGGGTTGGGTAGGAACAGAACGTGTAAAAGTTTGGCTTTGGAAACAATCTACGAATTAAAAACAATATAAGCTACCTTTACCAATAGAATTCCTAAACATAACTATTACATACATACATGCATAGCGTAAGAACACATAAAATTATAATTGTATGCCAATTAATGGCATCATGTGTTAATTGTACAAGTCTTAATGTTCTTAAACAAATCTTAAAGTGTTTATACTGGTAAGATCCTGTCATCGGGTTTGGGTCATGTGCTCTAGAAATGTATGTAATTAAACCATGACTTCAACACAAAAGAAGAATTGAACATATACCATGAAAAAATGGAGATTAAAGTTGATGAATTAATTGTATTCTTAACTTGTTCGGATTGGACTATTTGATGTTGCTCGGATGAATACATTTTGAATAGAGATAATAATTAAATCTGATTAGTACATACCCATACCTTACGCATTCTACAATTATATAAAGACGCAAGTCTCTCTTTGTTGTGAAGTTTTTAACTCGTTCTGATTCTAGCTGGCATATCTAAAATCTAACAAAACAAACCTATATATATCTCTACAATGACAAACATATATATTCTGTACACTATACATATGATATGTATGTTTATGTACATGCATACAAATACATATGAATATATTCGTAATAATTATTGATCAAATAACAATAATAATTATTTAGAGACCTGGAATAGTTAAAAAATATTTAACATGAACAATCGTCTAGATTTGTTCCTAATCATCGGTATTGTGACATTGTAAGATTGAAAGTAATATCTACCTAAATACACCTTACCATACATTACATAAACTAATAGTCTATAGTGCGTTATATCTTGTAAGTATAAAAAAATTGATTAAACATTATGATGTACAGTGTTACATGTTCTGTTAGTGTGTTTCAAATAAAGCGAGCACTCGTCAGTGCCAATAATGTGATTTTGTATTTTGTCCTTTGTACCAAACTTTCAATTTTTTAGGCACTGTCTCGCCAACATTTTTGTATGTTTCGTCTAGAACTTCCTCATAAATATCCAACTCTGACTCTGAATGACAATTTTATTTTGTAAGGGATGGCTCGAAACGAAGAAAGCTAGTAACATGACACAGTCGCATGGTGACGGTGACTAGTTCCTACATTTTTCAAATACCTATGATACTTCCATTATTACGACAAAAATCTCATTTTCTCCTGTTTAAACCACGCCTTAGAAGTAACTGGAGGCAATATTTTCAACAGATTATGCAGGCAAAGTGATCATTCCAAATATTTTACTTTAAGCAAATTATGCATAAGGTTATAGATTAATCATAACATAGTGCTACGCATTCCTGAGGATACAATATATGCATTCAGCGATAGGATAAATAGCACCCTTGTATATTCTACACTCATTAGTTACATGTGTAGGTAGGTACACTTGTTAATCTATTACATTTCTTAATTCCCCAGTCCTCTCGATTACCCCTACTGATCCTACAGGATAAAACAGCCTAACTAGGCACACGGGATACTAAGAGGTATAGATAACGAAATTTACCTATCAAAAATGCCTACGCATATAAAGAAAAGATGGTAGACGTGAGTAACTCATTTATGAGATTTAGTTACTGAAATTCGTTTAAATGCATGAACCATGCAATGCTTTTGGCCACACGGTATCATCCTACCATTTTGGATCGAATGTCTGCCAACATATGTATGTCACACGATCCCTGAATTCACCCACGCTAAGCAGAGTACAAATTCAAATAATCTTTTAGAGTAAGCTGACGGTGAAGCAAACAAGCTAATCTAGCTTCCAGCCAAGTATCCTCCAGTATATAGACTGATGAAATTACTATAACTTAATAATTAGTACAAGCTGCGACAGATTAAATACTTTGAGAATAATTAACATTTACTACTTTTTGCAGAATAATAAATTTGTAAATATTTAAGTTGACTGAAACCCTGTAACTAATTTCAAAAGTGATGGGTCTTGCGGAGAAAGTACACAGAGTACTCGTAGAGGTTGCTATGTTGAAAATTGAGGCTGATCGTAAAGATCCTCATAATATTTGGTACAAGAACGAAGTGGCACGGATGCTCGAAGAAGGACAATCTTTGCATAGTAAGGCAAAAGAAGTAGACAACAATCAATTTAGTAACCATTCCTTATTACCGAAGCACGTGCCCGATGACATCCGGCGTGAAATAGACATCATTTCCAATAATATAGCTTTTCTTAGGAATAATATGGATATTGATTTTCAATGTAAGTAATTAATTACAACAATCTTTTCAAAATCAAAATAAAAACCTACCTATATTTCTGCATGTAATTACAAATTCCTGAGAACAAATTTTGTGTGCAGATCGCGCGAGTATAACCAGACCAGGTGCTGATATATACCAGACCACGTACTCATCCTCAGAATGTCAATCCAGCATTTATTGTCGTTTCAGCTCATCTGATTCAAGCTCGTGTGAGTCTTTTTTCTGTAATTATTTTATTTTCAAATTATTTCATAAAAACTATAAGCAGATTTTTCATTAGGTATGTAATTATTGTCGTATTAAATTCACTTTATGGTATGGTATTGCTACATAATTTCTTTCAAAAAAACAGCTTCGCCACTGTCGACGTCGACCAAGACCAATTTCACCCCGACGTCATCACCATACTCTTCCGTTTTTGTGTCGTCCTCGTCCTCGTCGTCGTCACCAGTGGCGGTTACCTCCGTAGCAAGGATCATGAAATCTTAACTAAGCTTTACTTTCCTACGTTCAGATAAACGATCTCAGGAAATAAAATTAATCAATTGTTGTAAACATTGCTTTCCAAATTTGCGTCTGATAATAAAATTCTCCCGTTACCCTAAGACGAGTTTTTGTATTTTGTACTCTCTCCGAAGCCCCAATCTTAAAATACTCCTGTGTGCACAGATGTAGGTACACAGGTAGATTTTAAGAGTAGACTTCGGAGAAGCAGTGCAGTTTGTGGACTGTTACTGCCCCTCACTCTTCGAATTTCTCATAGATGCGATATGATAATAATTGTAAGTTAAAGATTAAAAATCAATTTACTTAGAAAACTTGTCATTATCATATCGCTTGAATACAATTTTTGTCAGGTAATCTGCATTCAAATAATTCTTTGATAATTACTACATCACAATCACAATTGGCATGACTTAATGAACAAATGAGTAGGTAAGACCAAGACCATTCCGAAATTCAGGAATGTAACGAGCTGCAGGGTTGACCTGCACAATAGTATTGGTAGATGGTGATGGTGATGTATTAGCTGTTCGTATGCTGACATGATCATGATGTGATATGTAGCGAATAATGAACTCGCGCCTGTCCTCGTCCTCATTATAGCCAATATTGTTTCGTTCGTATTTATGAGAACGAATTCGTTCAAAAAACGTTGTCATTATATTTCCATTGTTATAGATATTAGTTACCGATAGTCTACTCGTAACTGCAATTAGTAACCGTAACCTCCGAGTGAAAAGTAATATTCAAACGTCGTGTGTAATTACGGCGTATATAAAAAGAATAGTAGTGTTGAGCACATGGGCCCTCGAAAGTAATAAAGCAAGACGCAGGTACTAAGGCACTCGGAACTACAGTACGAAGTACGGAGCAACATCGATTCGGCCATGTTGATAGTTACGGACGCGGTGCCTAAACTTTACAAACCTTAGTAATTGTAATTATCTAACTATAATCTCGCGTAACACTATAACCACGAATATCAGCAATGCGTACTCTGTGAAGTTCTTTTTACCTTCAGTTTGATTATTCGGGTGAGTTTTCGTTTTTAACCTTTTTGAACGGCACTTCATCGTGGTCGTGATATGTTTTAGGATTCAGTATTTGGTTATTGCACCCCAGCAAAAGGTAAACAATCTTGAACAGAGAAAATGTAATTATTTAAAGTTGCGAAAAGCTAATCCTATTTAGTGTAGTTGTAGAAAATACAAATGATGCATCTAAAACGCAATTAATATGCACTAGACACAAGAGTAATATATGTAATAACATTGTTCGATATCGTTCGCATTCTGTTTTAAAGAATTGTTTTGTTCCCCTTAAAGAACGAGAACAAAAAAATTTTGATTTTGAAAGGACAACAATAATAAAACCAGAACAAACAGGAAATTCTAGAATAAAAAAGTATAAAAAAGTAAAACCAGAGCAAACAGACGAAAATGTGATAAACCGAGCAGAGCGAAACTTGACAATTGACAATAATCCCAGTTGCCAGTGTTGCAGCAATTATGCGGAGGTATCTTAATTTAAGCGATGTGAGATATGAGATGTTTTACACATTAGATGCGGTTTAAATTTTTAGATGGAAAAATAGAATGAGCTTTCTGTCGTTTTAGATACATGTTTTTGCTGCGTATGCACTTCAGGGATTAGGTTATTTTAATAATTTTTGCACTAGTACATTCCTAACTCATCTCTCACTCATCTCTACGAGTAAAGGGGGTATAAGAAGTGACTAAGGTTTACACAAATAATTGAAATAAGTGGTTATTTTGGGGAATGTAGCTACCGTACTGGTGATTGTTCGCAATTTTAATGTAATGAAATGACTAAAATCTATTAGAAGAATGAGCTGATAGTGAAATCTTTTTTTTTACAAAGCAACAGTTATTGTTAGTATTGACAACTTCCCTATAGAATTATCATGCGTGTCAAAATCGACTCTAGTTGGCGGTCGTCCGCTTCAAGCCCTGCTGTCACATCTCAAACAAACCGACAGTCATCACAAGGAATAGCGGTCAAAAATAACGATGTAATCACGGTTCAAGTTTTTGAATTATCTATATATTGGTGATCTAATTTTAAGTGTAAGTAACCGAGTGCATTTCGTTGTGCATATCATTTTTAAATATAACGGCTAATATGTAATCCTAAATTATATATTGTGTGCTGAATTTAGGAACTTATATCAGAATCCAAGGAAGAGGAAGTTGATAAAGAGAAAGCAGAAAATGAAGATGATGATGAACTTATACAAAATGCACGTGCTGTGGTAGAAAAGTGCAGAGCAGCATTCTTAGACTTTAAGGCAAAGTGTTCTTGTAAGCTGGAAAAAGGGAATATAAAAAGTGAGGGGAAGCTTATTTTGACCTGTGAATCCGGAGTCAGTGCACATGGTAATGGAAATTTGTCAGATGATTCTAAAATCAACAACAATAAAGATTTAATAAGATTCAACACTGATAAAGTTCGTACTACTCTAGGCAAAGTCCTTCAAGTAGATCAAGGTTCCAATACGATTCCTGAAACTATAATTCAAGCAAACGGAACCCCAAAGTCGGTACTGAAACCTGGTGGAAACATGATTGGCTGGGATATATTCCTGCAGAACAAAAGAAACGTAGCCTGTGTGGCTCCTGTCGAATTTTTCGTGAACGTACGCTTCTTAAATAATTCTAATGGATAGTAATTTTGTTTAGCTTTAAGGGAGTTTGTTATATCGTTGATTATAATATGTTCGCCATTATTTATTGTTCATGTTCTAACCTGTTGCGCACTAAATGGACCATGTTAAAATTAAGTATAAAAAAGGAGCTCTCTTACGTATTTTGAAAACTCACTCAAACGAGCATGTTAAAATGTAATTATGTATTTAAGCAATTCGTGGTCTATAGGCACCTTTGGCGAACATTTGGAAACAAATTGCTGTGACAGGCTTGGTGATCGAACTTCCAAATCCATTCATGAGAACAAAAACTGGTGAAACCTATTGGTTAGCTTCTGTAGCGTATTTCGCAGGTTAATCCTTTAGTTACTGGTGAAATACTTTAAACTGAAGCAACAATATATATTCGACCAGTTTAATCCACAGGGGAAAAAATGATTAGATAATTGCATGTTTTTCCAAAAGGTTACAAAGCACTGGTCAAATTTGAGGATTTGAATACTGATTCTGGCAGAGGGCAACACATTGCTTGGATTAGTTTCTGCAGCGCAATACCAAAGTACCTAGGCTGGTGTGCCGACTACAAGAAAGAATTAAATGCGGGGCAAAGTACTACTTGTTATACCAAGTTTTATTTTAATTTTTGCAAAGAGTTATTTAATGCTTGTCAACGATATTAAATATGTGTTTATATTGTTTCCGATTTCAGTTGTTTCGGGCAAGCTTGGGACGGAAGTATTTCTTGCAGAATTTGTTAAATTTTACGCTAATCCAACACCAACAATTTCCAAAGACCACGCGGAAAAAATTGTGAAAGAAATTACTTCGATCGTTCCATTTAATCTAAACGAAGTTGTGGAAACAATTGATCCTTCCCATCCGTATCGGTGTAGATTAGGACGAATTATGGATATTATTTGTGATCAGGTTTTCGTTGAGTACATGAGAAATGACAATGATGACAAAAATGGTGTTTGGTGTAATCTGAAATCTGACAAGATTCATCCCGTCGGTTGGAGTAATACTGTAGGCGTGACCCTACTAGGAACTGAATCAAAAGATGCTCAAGATGTAATTTCAACTTCAATATTACCACCGGAACATTTCCCGCAGTATCCTGCTGATATTGTCATTAGACAAGGAATGAGATTGGAGTGTAGACATCCTTCGTTTCCTAATAAGATTATTGGAGCAATAGTTAAAACGGTGTTAAAGTTTGGTTATTTGATAATTGAAACGAGAGACAATGCAAAGGAAACAAGGGTGAAGAGTATTGTCCATGTTACAAGTCCTTTAATTTACCAAATGGATTGGGCGAAGAATCATGCCATAACTGTAGAAACAGAGTTTTGTCCGAAGAGAGTACCTTTCATTCACGAGCCTCTGAATTTGAATCAGCTGCCTAAGGTTTGTCACAAAACTTAAATTATGGTTATATTTTTGACTACACTGAATTGAGTTTTCAGAAAAATAGCACCGATAGTAAAACTAGTGTCTAATTGTGCGAATGAATTGTTTGTTCTGATTACAGAGAAATCAGCATCAGTTTCGTGTTGGTCTCAAATTAGAGGCTATTCAGCATCATAACCCCACTTATTGTGTGCCAGCTACCATTGTCCGCACGGCAGGTCATATGCTTTGTATTAAGTACGATCATTTCGATGAAAAGTTTGATATGAATAGCGTATGGGAAGATGCTGAAGTGGGCAGTATTTATCCTTTGGGATATGCCGAAATGGTGGGTCTTAAGTTCGAAGGTCAGGCTATGTAAGGCAGACAATCTGGGGAAATGCGTGATGCTAAAACAGAATTGATATATTCATTCATGCGCTTCCGGTTCGCGAACTGTCACTAAATGTGCAAGTTTAAGTATTATTTTCAGTATGGCAAAAATATATTGCTATATCTGCAATCTGTATCTGTTATTCTGCAATTTAGCTCAAGTAAGAAACCATCTAATTCGGACTTTATTTGTTGTGATCACACGTTTTGTAAAACTTACATACCTACGTAAGTGGAGTATGTAAATACGTATTTTATCTAAAAATAAAATCTATTTGGAATATTCGAAAGTTGTTACAGTTTATAGATAGCTGTAATTCTTCATTTTTAGCAAAGAACATTAAAAGTGGCCTTCGTAGTTGTAATGTGTTTCTTTCGGAGATCGAATTTTTCAGCTCATGTAACATGTATTGGTGCTAGGCTAGATCGTTTATTTTAAACAGCCTGAATTACGTATGACACATATGGTAATACACTGTTAACTGCTCGATTTTTGTGTTCGGCGTAGATATTGCAAGCTTATGGTTTTAGGCTGCTAGAATAATATGACGTGATACCAGGGCCACAGTGCTCACTTGGTTTTAGGACTGCTACTCTGGTCAAATAGTCAGACATTACGAAAGCTACTTTTACTTATTTTCTATTGTGCTACTTGCCGTTAGGTGTGCCAATCGAAAGCGCCTACATAAATAGATAAATAATTCAGTTAACCACCGAAGTTGACACTCTATATCAGGATTACAAAATTGACCTAGGATACGTCTACTGGATTAAAACCGGTTACCAGCCTACTGGTTTAACTTGTCTACGACATACGCAAAGGACAGTTGGGAAGTGTATACGCACGTTTGTGTATACAACAAGCTAACCAGAGCTTGGTGATAACATTTTTGGTGCGGCCTCTAACTTAAAGTTTTAAGGATATTTTGAATTTAAATTCTAGTAATTATAATACCAAACTGTTGAGGTGATCCACAGGTTCTGTCATCAAAGAATGTATATATTTAGATAGAATTATATGTATTAAGTTATATCAAGCGTATTACATTTATATTACATATTAATAATGGATTATTAATATATTGCTGTGTAGTTTTAATTTATGTAGAAATAATAAATGTAACAACATGCAATTGTCTGTTTTCGAATCACAACAAATGCCTAGGCCTTTAATTCAAACATCGCATCTTTAATATTTATTTCAAGACAATATTTAAATGTTTGTAACACGGATGACATATAAGCTTAGCAGTACTATATTTTACTCTATTTATTATCATGTCATTTTAAAATATTATATTGCTATTGAAGATACAAAACTGAGCATTATCTCGGAACATTCATAGTGATGTGAAAAAATTATGAAATGAGTTTGAAACTGTCGACGACGACGGTGTAAGATATTGACTTTATAAGTGAAATAATAACTAGAAAGGGAGGACGAGGAGCAGCCCACATTAGTTTGTTTAAGTACATTATGCTGTCTCAGTTCGCTGATAATTGAACATGAATAGTGAATGTAGCTTAAAAAAATGATACGTGAATTCCATGAAGGAAAAAAACAAGTAAAAGATGACAATGACAAGAAGGGAGCGACGTTTCGGATGTCAAAGATTCATCTCAATCGATGATTCATTTCTTGGGGGCAATGTTTCCTATACATAGACACGATATTCAGCGTTGGCTGTGATGGTGCTGGTACTGTTGGACGGTGTTACCCAAGATGCCAAGGTAGGTCTGCTCCTTAAAAGAGTAAAGAACAAAATAGATGATGATGAGGTAGAATACAATACAATAAAGTGGAAGAGCAGAGAGTGCAAAAACCATGGGATAAAGTTAAAGAGTCAAGAAGAAAGAAAACGTCGTGGGTGTTTTGAGTTGTGTGACTCGACTCGTGGGAGGCTCAATACTAAAGAGTTAAGGAATTATAATTTAATATTATGAAGAGCCCGAGCAGATAGCCCAAGGTAGACAAGCCATAGAAGACATTCGAAGATTCTATAAAGCAATACAGATCCCGTAATGCAATGCTCATTGCACTTATTCGAGAACGACAATCAGAATCGAGACGCCCATTGGCCAAGTTAAAGAACTCTGGCTTGACTTGAGTCAACTCAACGTCATCAGCTTTATTATTCTTATTAAATTCATCTAGCTTAAATTCAACTTAAGTCACCAAATTGAATTGTCTCAGAAAGCACTTCCGCTCTGAAAGCGTCTCGTCGTCTTCTGTACCGCAATAAATGTAATTCATTTATTTCTTGTTCTGCAGCACAGGTATTTACTTGCAGTGGTGGCTGTACTGTTCTTCGCTTGGCGGCAACCGCATCATACTTACCACTTACCAGTCGAAAATAGTAGTTACCAGCAATCAGATTCAAGTGGTTTGCTACAATATATACTGTATACGGTGCTTGAATTAAGTAACCAAGTTACGTACGTTTTTGTGGGATTATAGTTCAGAAACTTATACACCTCTGCTTTACTTACAGCCAAACTACTTTCGTCTTGCCTTCACCAGTACAATTTGTAATTAAAATTTGCCTTGTTCAATTACAGGCTCAGAGTCGTAATTATTTTAGCTTTTCTCGTTCTACTCTGCTGATGACGTTCTTTTAAATTTTAATTATTTGTCCAATTTGTACATTTGTGAAACAATATACAATAAGACAAAATACATTTTTGTGACTTCGTGTGACATGTTTTGCAGTTTGTATTTCGAATGATAAACCACTGTGCAAGTAGTGTGTAGAATTATCTCCTTGGATCCCAAGTTATATGCTTGTGCATTGGTATAGGTACGTTTTATATTTTCACTTTCATTTTTTTAGTTCATAATTTTATTTCTGTGTCCCACATTTCCTCACAAACGGAACTTTCGTATATCAAAAACGTGCATGATTATTATTGTTTTTGTTTGCTGCTTTTTTGAAAGAGCTAAACAACTACACTAGTTAGAACTAGATGTGGCTTCATCTGTAATATCTGTCAAACATCATAATTACTTGTAATTATAATTAGTTCCTCTACAATACTGGTCAAAAATTTGTAAGAGACGAATTGAAAGCGAGTACACTCGACCAACAAAACGCAACTTACGTGCATAAAAGTTGAATATCTTAATATCACCACAAAAGTGTCTCATCTCATGGTACTGAGATTAACTGTAAAAAGTCCATCCGAAATGCATCCTAGATGTATCTTACTGCCCGAGATGCGTTTTTCATGTCGTCGTCATTAAAGTCGAGATTACAATTTGGTAGAGTGTATAGTGTTTCTATGTTTGTGCTTATTGCGTATTGGTCTCTTTCATCTTAATTTTTTGCTTGCTTGGATTAGACTAATCTTACAGTTATTTCAATGTTGGACTTGCTTAATTGCGTTGATAATTATCATGTGTAACGATGTAGATCTGGCGTATTATTCAGTTTAATTATTACTGATGACAGTTGTCATTGGAGAGACTTTACTATACACGATAAAAAATCTAGTCAAAACATCAGTGGCATGATTCATTCTGTTCTGTTGATTACCTAGAACGGTTTTATGAAACGTTTGACGTTGCATTGACAAGAAACAGGTAGGTAAATAGTTACTGGTATTCGTGGCCAGTAAGTGTTATCAGTAGACAAGCTCCGAAACCGGATACTGCATTTATTACTACGCACTAGACTATACATTTATACCTCCATCATTCTCTTGAATCTTGCTCCACACCCCTTGGGTTAAAGTTTATTATTTAAAAGTAAAAATGATTGCGGTGCGTAATGCACAATAGATTGTTATTATTGATGATTATTTTTCACGAATTATCATAGTTACAGAGGTAAGATCGATATACTTTTAGTGCTTTCATACTTAACTTGATAGTTTACCGGTACGTTTTAGGACATAGTAGATGATGTCGACACTTACGAACATACGTTACTTAGAAAGGCAAGGTCTTGAGGTGGTAGCAGTAGCGGCAAGGACTTCGTAATTTGAAGGGTTTATATCTACTCATCGCAGTTATCACCGATATTATGACTTGGTTAGGTTTGTACAATTTGTGAAACGTACATAAACCAGCGGCATTGAAATTACGTTCTTTGCAAATCTCGTATAACATGTAAAAAGATTTTACATGAGGTTATAATGTAATCTCTAATTATAATCTATAATTTGTGATTGTGAAGATCAGACTTTATTTTTTGTTTTTTATTGTTGCATTGCGGTAATGAAAATCTCGAACCGTGAATGCGTGAATTTTAATTTGTAAGTTTAACATCGTACAACCAGCTGTTAATTTTTGTAGCACATTACTTATTCAAACACGAGTACAATAACAATTACCTAGAAGCTAGCTACTTAAGGGAATTTTTCTAAGATTTTAACTTCAATCAGATTTAAGATTCATTTGTAATCGTATATGATACTACTGATATGCACTGGCTTACGCAAGCTTTGATAAAAAACAAGTCCAATGCTTTAGTAGATAGTATTATACCTATTACATCTTTATCTGGCAACATTTTCCGCTAATGCACGTTTGTGACAATGGTATTTTACAATATGCAAGGTCAGTCGCAAAGTTCGGCAGTTTAAGATACTGTATTCGATATCCTAAGTATTCATCCGGACTTTCTGTTTATTAACAAAATATTATTTCAAACATTTTTGACGAGGCAGAGCTACATTTTTTTAGAACGGTGGGATTCAACTATAATTGCCACTTGTAGGAAGTTGGGGAGGCTAAATTAAGGGATATAAAATTGAAATTGGTTTAATTGTTTAATTCCGTCAACTCTTAAGCCATTAATTTAGTGGAGATTAATGGATTTCACATGTACAGGATGGTTACTTACACACCCGTTCCCATAATTTTGCTGTAGATTCCCCATAAGTGTTGACATACATAAAAAGTTCATCGTTGTAGATTACGGCTCGTTCTATTTATACGTCCCGCTTGAATGATCTGAACGACCTTTGAATTTCTGAGATAAATCTCATAATAGGTTTACTACCAACGCGATTACAATGCTTAATGAAAGTGTGTTGTGAAGCCATCCTTCATCTAACATCAACTCGTAGTAGATTTGTATAGGTCGTTTTTGTATCTGAAGTAGTTAAAAGCTTATAAATCAGCTTAAAATGAGGATTAGTATTAACCTAAACTCTGAGGACTAGGTATGTGCGGCACTTTAACTTTCTACCATTCATTTGGAGGTACTGAATTTCTATTGACTAGGTGTGTAAGTACTAAAAGCTTATGTATGTAGTTAATACTTTGTTGTTCGCTATGACTTGGTTGTATTGGGTGTTTAGTCATACTATTCATCTGGTAGGTACTTACAATCAACCGAATCAAAGTTGATCCTTTTGAACAAGGCATATTGAAATTAATGGGTTAACGGCTTTTAACTCGTTCAGTCATTCTCATTTCTTTTGCAACCCGGTCGTAAAAATTGAAATCGTGAATGAAGGTGCAATTATAATACAACAAAACATGTAGAGTATCATGGTTGCGACTTAAATTCGTTTTGAATTTTTAATTAAGTATTTCCCTGTTACTAAATTGTTACTCCTGTACAGCTCTTCAAACAGAAAACAGGGTATTTATTTCCTTGAGTAATAATTTTATAATGTCCTCAATTCAGAAGAGTGCACACTACGCGCTTAAACTTATTCACTAAGTCAAAAAGACCATTGTCACAGAAAAATCCGGAAGGGATTTTCGGTCTTAGAGTACAAGTAGTTTATAATAATTAATAAACATTCAAAATTCATTACTATGATTATGAATTCCAAAGGAATAATTTATACTGAACAACAATATACAATTGTGAGTGCACTTCCGTCCTGCGTTTATCAGTTTATCTTTTTTGCTGTTCTGCTGAAGCGAGGGTGTAAATAAATAAATACCTACCTACTAGGTACACACACACATGGGGCACATGTACCTACATACCTATATCTACTTGTCTTGTCTAGTAGGTACTTACTTACTACTGTACTACGCTCCAAGTATGTATAAGTATGTCTATATGTGGTGCAAATTGCAAAGAGCTTCTTATATTATGAAAGGATCGGAGATACCTGAAACCGTAAGATGACGTTTATTATATGCACGAATATTCATAGAACCGACCATAAGTGACACATGGTGCCCAATAACATTTACCGGGCAATGGAAGTGTACGCACTGAGAGCAAATATCATAGACATAAACCACTTGAGGTAAATTTGTGAACAAGCTCTTGACCGACTATCTTTGCAAGTGCATACTCTGCTGTAATATTCTTTATTTATCAGTCCACTAAGTATTTACTACCGTCAGTACACAGTAAAATACAGAAGGACCTTCTCAAGAGCTTAAACATTCCAATTTAAGTAGTTTCTTGTAATGGGGTGTTATGTAGTGGACTTTAGATGTACCTAGTCCGAATGGCAATGCGTTATCTAGACTACATCGGCATAATTTTTTATTGTGTTGTATCCGTACCCTTATGTCTGAATTAAAGACAACAGGAAAACTTGAGAGTATAATACAGTACAGTTTTAGCACTTAGTGTCCTATACCGTATACTGCATATAAATGTATATACTGTTAGCTATTACTCATACTCATTCAAATATAATTATGTATTACCCAGTTTATTTGTTCGCCTACATACCTTTTATTATAAGTTCATGGGATTGTCGATTGTCGGTGATGCTTGAAAGCAGATAGTCATTTTATTTCATTGTTTACTTATTCTAGTGTAACCTTTGTAATAACGTTGGACAGATTCAGGTGTATTCAGTCCAGTTCAGCAAGTGCATAATAAATATTATATGAAACTGCATCGAAGCTTTTAAGTAAAGCTACGTATGTATATACAGGTACTCTAGTGATATAAACGAAGTGCAGATGATACATGCATAAGGCTTCCGCTATGTCAGCTACTTTATTTTTTACGTTTTTGTAATGGCTACACTCTGGGTTGACTCATATAACAAAGGAATAATGGTACCTTAGGAATAGAGTTTTCTGTTCTCATATAAAATATTTTGTAGGTAAAGCGGGTTAAAAGCTTTATGTATTTTAAGTTCTCCAGATTAATGTTTAATTAAGCTGTACATCAAAAATTAACGTGGATAAATTTTACTATTCGCATCATATTGTTTTATCGTCGGTATATCCGCATCCTGTGATTTCTTGAGCATTTTAAATTTACATGTGCGTTTTGATATTTTACAATTGTAGGGTATTGTTAAGTTAAGCAGTAAAATTGTTTGAAAAAGATACCGCAAAGCTTCTAGGAAACCCTGCGTTCTATACCAATTTAGGCCGCAAGCCCCGCGGTCAATATGACACCCGAGTTCTATTTTTTCGAACATCTTTATACAGGGTTATGTTGACTTCCCCCATTAATAATAAAGGCTCATCTACACTTCACTTTAGCAGCCGAGTGAAGGTAAAGTTTTTACTTTGTAACCATAGCAATAGAGTTTTGCTTATCGTTACTATGGCCACAAAGTAGAAACTTTACCTTCACTTTGTTGTTAAAGTGAAGTGAAGATGCGCCTTAAGTCTACGTAAGTGATCCACAGCGTATTAGTGACCCGCGCTCTATGACGAACTTTGGGAAAGACCCGTGTTGCATTTGAAGTTTTACGGTATGTATTTGCAGGTGTGTGCAATACTCAGTACTATACGTTGCTTCCAAGATGTGCAGTATGGGACAACCGAAAGATTGTCTTATGTGTTATTGTGGTGTAGTGTGGTTAGTTCATAATGTGTACGTACGTACCTCCTTTACGTGCAAACCGTTCCTCGAAAATTGGGTAGGTACTTTTATCTGCCGTCCAGATTTTGTAGCATGTTTTTTTATTCTCAAAGGTCACTGGCGTCACGCCTGACAATGTTAACACATTTAATCTCTACTTGCTCATTGCTCCTTGTTTATTATGTTTGGAGAAGATTATTGGAAGCATTTCGGAATCAATAACAGTTTGCCATATATTACGTTCATTCATCGGGCGTGCATGTGAGTACGATTAGTACGTAACACTAGATTGAGCAAAAATTATAAAAGGGAATAGGTGTATATACGTGCATATGTGTATGAAATGAGTCGAATGTTGGTTTGGGTTTTTTGTTGAGTATGCCGTCATCGGTATTAAACATTGAAGTAAATTGCAGACAAGACGCAAGTGTATGCAGTAGATACATCCAACCAGGAGTAAACTACGTAAAGGTTAACTACATAAACGGATAAAGTGCTTACTCGACTCGTGTCCGTCTCTTCTTTCCTACACTCCTCAGTCACCACAACAAGACTAGACAACGACAGTGTTATTGTATTTGACTATATTTTCCTTCCTTTCCTTGGCTACTTTTCCTTCTGGCTATAACACGTCAAATGATAGTGGATTTGAGCACCCACCTTCAAACTTCTGGGTCTTGGGTAGAACTTGATGATTTTCTTTAGTGTTGAATCTTGAATGGAGTTTATGAGTAGAGCTAGAGCCACGGTAACAACTAATGCGATTGAGTTCGTTTGGATGTAGCGTAGTCCGTTGTGCATTTAATATATTTTAGTTTAGCAGACACTGCCTTAGCAGTCCTGCAATGTGTTAGCGTACAGGTAAATAATGTAGAATGCAAGTTGTGAGCCAGGGGATACGGTAGACATATGCGTTTAGAGGCATTGAAGTTTTGAGTTTTTGTGATTGTACGTGTATGTAGTGTGATACGTAAAGAAGATTTTGTTTCATTTGTTTTGTGAGTGGTAAGCCCTAAGCAGCGAGTGTTAAGGTAAAGGCGTGTGTTCATGGAGATTTCTATATACAAAGATTCAAGCTATAAGAGATATGCATTCATACAGGATGTGTGTATGTGTGGTGTGTGATATTGTTACCTATGTAGTTTTCTAGTTGCAGTGCAAAAAATGTACCTGTGAATTGTTGAAGGGGTGGAAGTTAGCTTAAAGTTAGGAGTTAAGAGAACAGCCCAATCCTAATCCTAACCCTGATCAAAATACGGTTACGACTGTCTGCTGTACATACGAGGAGGTGCATTATCAATTGTTACTCTCATACCTCATACTCAGAGCCATAGCCATAGTGATAGTGCTGCAGAAGGTCTTACACATCTTTTTGGTAGGTATTTTGAATTCGCATAGACACAGGAATACAGGATAGACAATCACAAATCAGTTTAAATCTACATCTCACTCTCACGCCTCACACATTCACATAGTATACACAACACTCCTATAGGATGGAACGCATGTAGTAGCTTGGTTTCATTCCTACATACAGAATTCACATTCACATTCACGCTACCTACCTACATAGGTGGATATTCTGATATGTTGTCCGTGTTCTGCAGTCATAATTATAATATGAAGGTACGAGGACAGAGATAGAGAATCAATGCCCGAAATGCATTGTCACTTATGGTCTGTGAGTTGGATTTGGATGTTGGACAACATCGTAAAATTTAGATTCTAGACTAGACAGCCCATGTCTTGTGTTGAACTGATCTCCTGCACTCGTCTGATTGTGCTCTACGGTTCTTTGTAACTTGCAGTGGTCTGGTACTGGTCGTAGTGATAGTGGTAGTGGTAGTTATTAACAATAGTATAGCAGCTATACTTAGAAGATACAGTTCCCTTATAGACGGCAGGTAATTCAACCTTATTATTTAATTAGCGTTACATTACAGCTGAGATTTTTTAAAATACGTCCTTTGATTTTTTAAATCTGAGATTAATTCTACATCGCCAGTGTCACTTGTGTGTTTGTGTCTCCGAATCTCAAGTCTTTCCTTCTGACAATTTGACAGCAGGATTTTAATTTCGAAATTTAGTTATTGTAGCTCTTGGTATTTTCTGCTTATGTACACTGTTATATGTGAATTGTGAATTGGATTCTCATCTTTAGCAATGAACACTAATGTGTACTTCGCTCGTTAAACTTAAATACTTTGGGATATTGAGATAGGAAGGTGTTACCAGGTGCGTGTTTATCCTGTTTGGGAAAAATTCGATTAAACATTCAAAGCATGAAGTGAAAATCCAGAATTAGGTGTGCTTATTTAATTAACTTAACATGTAAGCTGTTAACAGTCACGGCTCATTACGGATTACCTCATACCTAGCATTGAGCCTTTTGAATTCACTAACTTCCAATGTCAGCAGAAAGGAGATGCCAAGTTTTGTTGCCGTCGTGATGCTGGTGATGGTTGAGTTGAGGCTCAGTGCTGTGCATCTAATCTTCTTATTCATTAACTAGTTTTATTCTGTTTAAGTTTGAATCATTTATACTGATTGTGGATGGAAAACTAGGATGATGTAAAGCCTTACCTTCCACAAATATTTATTAACCTTTGAATGTACAACCAGGAATCACCATTTATGTTAGGGCGATAAAGTGGATAGAGTAGTAAGCCTGTATTTTATAATCCTCAATTAGGATGGGAGATGTAAAGCAATAATTATATTTTTACTAAAGTGTACACTAAAATAAATCAACTACAAGGATTCAACCAAATTGCTTTCTGCTGCGTCATGTTATTCTACCTTTTTATTTTGTATTCTTTACGTTGGTAACAGTTGGGGATTTAACTTTGAGCTTACGTTTAGTACATGCATTTCTAATCTTCGAAATTGATGATCTATTCTACTGTGGTTAGGAAGTTAAAAGTTGAAGTGATTTTATAAAATCGTTGTTTTATTGTACGCCTTATCCAAAAAAACCTTCGATACTAACTGTACTGTGCTATCTGTATAAGCGCATTGGTGTTTGTGTGCCGTGTATTACCTTTTATTAATTTAATTGTGATGAGAATTTAATTGTCTTCATTTGGAAAATTATTTAGATATTTTTATTGAAGATATTTAAGTCCCAGTTTGCTTCTACATGAAAGTGCGGACACGGAAATGTTGATAGTGAGGGGATAAAGGAAATGATGACATCGACAATGCGAGGGAGCAGTTCCAAAAAAAAGTTATTTGAGATCCAAAAACCTCTCCTATTTCCATTTTTAAAATGGAACAAGGGAGAAAAAAGATTGTGTGCATTTTGTATGCCACATCAATAATTGTGATATTATTCAGTCTTACCATTCTGTGTGATTCTGTCAGTATAAATGCAGGTAAGTTTCCAATTTTTATTAGTAAAATAAGTATATTTGTAGAAGTAATATCAATGCGCTTTTAATTAAGGGGTGATAGGAGTTTGCAGCAATTTCAAATTTTGTTTACTACCTGCATTGCATTTTTTCTCAGGATCTTTGACCATCACCTACAGTTGTAGATTTTCACATTTCCTATTGTCAGTTCTCTAGGCTCTGGAGGCACAGAGCCTAATTTCTGAATCAGCGTCCAAATAGTCAAAATATTTATAATATATATTTATATATATAGTAAAACTTCTGACAATTCCCCGGGGAAGTATTAACTGAACAAATTTTTAACCGGGGAAATAATAGAGGCCCGATAATTAATCGAGGCGGGGAATTGTGGGAAGTTTTACGGTACATATAGTTATACCTGTTTGAAACATTAAAGCATCGTAACTGTACTGAGCTATTGTTAGAGTTTCAGCAGATTTTCCCAGCTTAAAGTAAATTGAGCCTTGAGTAAGTGCAGGGACTGAATAGTTTAGATAAATGCGTAGTAGTTGTGGTTTTAATACTGGTTCATTAGCTTAAATCAAGCTTAAATACTTACTTGTGAATGCTTCAATGCACTGATTATTAGGAAGAGCAAACGAGGATGAGTAATGTGACAAACTTATCAGCGGAAGAGTGTATTGCTGATAATTATATAAACAAAGTTTGGCAGTATGAACGGTGTCCTTGACATGAATTACTCTAGGTAATCTATAATTTTCAATTGAAATTAATTTGTTTTTGTTGTTTGTAGCAGAGCAATCAACATCATTTTTGCGACGCTTTGAACCTGTCTTTTACAACACATCAGATGTTTTAGATCAACATAGACGAGTGCGGAGATACACTCAGACCGAAGATGACAAAATTAAACTTCAATTTTATTCTCATGGAAGGTAAAATCAAACGTTTGCCGTATTATAATTTTGATTTATTAAGTAATCTATGCAAATAGAGCCAGAAACTCGACTTCGAGTATAATAAATTCGTACAATAGTATATAATCTGAGTTTTTGGGTTTTGTGAAATTTTGTTTTCCATCTGCTGAAAAGTATTTCCGGCAGCAAATCCAAAATTTGAATCTTTGTATATATTCGTTGCTAATAAAAATAATTAAAAATTGGGATTTACTTTTTTATTATGTTTTGTTTAAAATGAGAGACACTTGCTTCAGATTTGCATTGTTAAATATTTGTTATTATTTGTAGCACGTAATTAGTGTGACCCATAATTTGAGATTATTCAATATCTTAAAGTTGAACCTGCTCTGGATGATTAGAACTCAAGGCTTACATAATTATTACATCTTTTAAATAAATTTCATTTTCAGAAATTTTCAACTTAACTTGGGTGTAGATGATAATTTATTCCATCCCAATGTGATCATAGAAAATTCGGCTGGTCCTATCAAGTATGACACTCGTAAAGTTCTTACTGGTACCATCAAAGGTATTTTGTTTTTTACTTATATTCTTTGTGAAAACGGACAACATTCTTAAAGTATACAATTACAACTGCAGTTTTTTAAAATTTAAAATCAAATAACAGGCGATCCAGATTCTACAGCTCATGGGATTTTAACATCGGATGGTATTTTTGACGGGTATCTGTCCACTGAGCATGGTGAAGAGTTTTACATGGAGCCAAAAAGGTAAGAATAATTTTGATCCCATTAATTAAACTGTTGTAGTAGAAACTGTTGAAAAAGACAACCTATTTCCTCTCTATATTATTTTTAATTTGGTTTACAGAACCGTGGAAGCTTCACCATCCATAATGTATCGGGCAAAGGATGTTGACTGGCCTGCAGATAAAAATTCAGCTTGTGCTTCTCATCATTTGCATTTAAATGTAAAAGAAGACCGTAGTTTTCGAAGGAATAAGACTGCTAAAGAACTGTATGTCGACACTCAAGCAAAAAGAAAGAGACGAAAACGATGGGCAATTGATCCGAAAAAGAAAACGTGCATGTTATATTTGCAAGCAGATCATTTGTTCTACGAGCGTTTCGGAAGTGAAGAAGCAAGTATTGACATAATGACGAAACATATTCAAAGAGTGAATGATATTTATAAATCAACTGACTTCGACAACGATGGAAAACCTGATGATATTACCTTTATGATAAAGCGAGTTAAAGTTCACACTGTGAATCACACGAAGGATCCTGCATATCGTTACCAAGGAGAATTTCAAGTTATTAAATTTTTAGAGCTCTTTTCGGAAGGGGATTATGATTCTTTTTGCCTTGCTTACATGTTCACATTTAGAGATTTTGAGGGAGGTACTTTGGGATTAGCTTGGACTGGGGATTTAAAAAATGCTGGTGGTGTTTGTGAAAAGAAAGGACATTTTCGGGGTGGTCTTAAAAGTTTAAACACTGGTATCATAACATTATTAAACTACGGGAAAGTTGTGCCTCCATCAGTTAGCTATGTTACCTTAGCCCATGAAATCGGACATAATTTTGGATCTCCTCACGATCCAGAAGTGGATAAGTCATGCGTTCCCGGCGGAGATGATGGGAATTATATTATGTTTGCTCGAGCCACAGCAGGGGATAAACGAAATAATAATAGATTCTCCCCTTGTAGCTTGCGTAGTATTTTACCAGTTCTAAATAATAAAGCTAGAGATCTACATGGATGTTTCACAGGTATAGTGGCATAAAGTTTCTTAGAACTTTAGCACAGTATTTTAACCGTGTGTATTTTACATTTTACAGAGTACATTTATTTATGTATTCTAATTTTAAATTCGTAGAACCTCAAGAATCTATCTGCGGGAATGGCGTTGTTGAGAAAGGTGAAGAATGTGACTGTGGTTGGGAGGAGGACTGCAAAGAAACTTGCTGTTTCCCCATGCAGCTGCGACCGCCACAGAATGAACCACCTTGTCGTCTAAAGTCTAAAAAATCTTGTAGCCCGTCGCAAGGACCTTGCTGCACTGACAGCTGCACAATGAAATATGGTGACAAGTGTCGCGATGACAATGGATGTAGGGATGCCTCATTTTGTGATGGTTTGCAAGCGTTCTGTCCGGCTTCAATTAGCAAGCCAAATAAAACCGTTTGCAATAAGGAATCCGTTTGCTTCATGGGAGTAAGTTGTAAAATAATAAGGTTGAATAAACTTGTATAAAGTTTGTACTTTTTGTATGATTTCATCTTAAAAACAAACTGATTTGAACTACTGATAACAATAATAATATTTTTGCAGGAATGTACAGGCTCAATTTGCTTGGCCTACGGGCTCGAGTCATGCCAATGCAATCCAAACCCGTGGGAATCGTCGAGTAAACTGTGTGAACTTTGCTGTAAATTACCTGGAGAGGGACATCCCTGCATATCTTCATCACAGTGGAATGATCCTCCTTACGATGTGCCAGACATGTTTTCCAAGCCAGGATCTCCCTGTAAAAATTACACTGGTTATTGTGATGCTTATCAAAGTTGCAGAGAGGTAAGCGAGTTTGTTTACTGTTTATTTACATCGCTTCACGTAAAACTTTCGTTATATTTTATAAACCCTTATGAAACTAATGTATAAAATTTGCTTGGCAGATTGATCCCTCCGGTCCTCTAGCGACCCTTAGAAAATTACTTTTGGCCGATGAAGGCCTAGCCTTTATTGCGGACTGGATTGATAATCATTGGTACGCCGTTCTAATTTTTGTCGCTGTCCTCATTTCTTCCATGGTAAGTACTCCTCTAGTAATAATCTTGCTACATACACCAATGTCTAATATATTTTTATCATTTTATTTTATTTAAACTGTATCTTACTTGTGACCTGACTTGTTTAGATATTAACTGCTAAATTATGCGGGAAACGAGCTAAGGCGAGACTACGCAAACTGACTGTGATGCATAGCAATGTGGAAGCAATTCAGATTCAGCGAACTTACCTTGAAGATGCAGGCCATACCGTTCATCCTGTAGCTGTACGCAAGAAAATACCATTTAAGAAAAAAGTTCGTGAGCGTAGAAGTAAGCACCGCAATCGAAGAAACAAGGAGAGAAAAGTAGAAAATTCAGCACATTCTCCTGGTAAAGGTGAGCCAGCTGGGAATAACTGGAGAAAGAGTAGAAGTGGCAATAAAACAAGCCAGAAGAAAGCAGACGGGAGTCCAACAACGAAAGTGACTCATCCAATGCCACAATTACAGACTCAGCAATCACATGCTGGGCGAAGTCCCATGCCGCTACCCACGGATACGACCGGTTCTAGCAGTACACCAGTGGAAAATAATAGTTCATTTAAAATAGTAGCCAGTAGCTCTTCAGCACCTCAGCCACAGCCACAATCCCAGCAACTTCAGCAAATAACGCATGAAGTTAATACTGCCATAGTTCCTCATGCCAAAGAGCAAAAAAGGTTCGATATACAATAAATACATAATCAAAAATGAAAATTATAATGGTGATGGGTTGATCTTAACGTGGTCTTGATGGGTCGCAACATGCTAGTTGAAGTTCGGAGGGGTAGATATCACAGGTGAATCATTAATCAATCGCTTTCATTACTAACATTTATGATTCAATACGAACGATTTTCAATTCATTGCTTTATTGGTTTGGGTTTGCTTTTGCTGTGCACTTAGCACAGTACTATAACAGTGTTAACCGTGGTCGTAAAATTTCGTAAAACCAAGCATCATTATATAAATCCCTAGAAAATTAAGAAAAAGTCGTGATGCCCACCCTGGACATCGAAAGCATAAGGATAGACCAAGTGCTTCAACATCGAAATCTCTCCAGCAAAGCAGGTCGAATCCCGATAAGAAGAGCAAAACAGTTTTGAACTCAGCTTCTCAAGCTTCAATCGGGAAAAAAGATTCCTCAGAAGCTTCCAAAGCAAATGGTAGTGCAAAGAAAAATATTCAAGTTGTGTATAGAGCTCCTTTCTCTGTCAAAGTTCAAGTTGTTGCCGCAGAAGGATCTAAGGGAGGGAAGAAACATGAGAAAGAGAAAGTAGGAGAATCTACTATTGTTCCGCCTTCTGCCTCAAAAAAAACAACGAACCCTTCTCCTATTCAAGTTTCATCCACCAATGGTACAAGATCAAAACCACCATCTTCCACGTCTTTTCTTCAACGAAGACAGAGAAATCAAGGTAAAAAGTCAAAAAATCCCTCCCAGAGCGAATTAAGGGTACTAATACCTCCTCATAATGAGGAAGATGATATGCAAAGTCCTATCACTCCTATGACTTAACAGTGTTAACAAATACATAATATTCTTTCACGCATTTAATTTATATTTTTCAAAACGTATTTATACATGCTGTTCATTCTTTTAGGATAGTTGTCATTAATATCAGTATTTATATGTAAGTATTGTTTGTAACTTGTTGCAATTTTTCCCTTGTGTGTATAATATGTAATTGTATGTATATTAATTGATTTTGTATGATGCTGTTGTGCACATATATATATATAATAGATATATGTATTAGAATTAGAGGTGTCATCTATCATTGTCTGTCGTCTTACTGAAACTATATCATGCAGCTACTAGACTTCCGACTTACATTATGTTTATACGCGCATTACGCAACTAATTATATATATATATTACTCTGGTACTTTTTACCGCTTCCTTACTCAACCGAGTGACTAAAAAAGTACCAGATTTAAGGTCCCACTGCGAGCTGCAATACTATTTTGCAAAAATAACGTAAATTAAAATAGCAACAATATATGTATCATCTAACATCATGCCTCAAGTTAGTCTTTCTCATTTTGTGGTTATTACCTGTTTTATTTCTTTCCCCCTACTATGTTCAAAATGACAAAGTTAAAGAATAACGAATAATATATAGGAACAGCATTAATATACTAAAAGCCGGAAACATCAGTTGTTGTCATATGTACGATGTACCTACTCAAACCTGTGATGTTATAGAACAACACGAAACGGGATGATGCTATGTCCAGTGCACTTACTTAAACATAACTCATACATAATAATCAAAATATCTCTGTTAAATAACGCAATTCCGCTACTCATCAACTTTTGTGCTTTAATCTAGAAAGATATTGAGTTCTAGCGTCACTAACGAATAATAAAACTATTGTTATTTATTTAAATGTTGGTTAGTCTGTATTTATTTGGCACTATTCCTCATTCTTCTCATATTTGACAGTTGATCTTTCAACTTTCCTCGTCATTTTACCATAAATCTTGACTTTCCCCATTCATTCCGCTTCATATCTACGATTCTGCCCTCCTTTGCAGTGGGACTTTTGTAAGCACTTAGCAGCAAGATATTGTTGTTTGTAGCATGCACGTTTTATGGAACTCCTGTCATTGTAGTAACCTCTTCAAAGTTTTCTTGTAACATTAGGGCGGCTTTCATAAATATGCCTTTTTAAGCAACTTATGATTTGGCAACAGCAAGTTTATCCCTTTTTGTACAATTGTGATCTTACAATAGCTATAATTGTAAACACCTCTGTTTATACTGGCATGGCGTGGCGGGTGAGCTGTGCTACAAACATAACAATAATGTTTACAATCACGTGTAGACATTTAACAATGATCAGTTGCATTTCGCAACCTGTTCCAGGAATAGGAGTTCTCATCGCAGTAGCAGTAGGTATTTATTAGTTATAACGAATATAGTACCTCTATTTAATTACTGATCCAGGGTTAGATGTAGATTTACATATGGAAAAATGCATATCAGGCAGTAGGCAGTTAGGCAGATGTTTTATACCTATCTAATTAATTACGATTGGATCAGCTGATGCATTCGTTCCGTATCGAACGAAGTACACATACAAGTACGCACTGTGAAAAACTATAAACAGAAGTCTCCAAAAGTTCATTCAAGTTTAAAGCTATTAAAGATTAATGCTCCAAATATTATGATTAGTTTGCATGTAATTATAAACTAATATAATCTAGGGTTTATTGCATAGCACACACGCAACTACTAAGTCATTAGATTCCAGTTGCTTACGTTGCACTGCTATTATTAATTTATTCTATCACAACTATTATTGTCATATGCTCATCCCAGTTACTTCTTGCTTCTAGTAATTATGGTAGTAAATACATATTTTATGTAAGTATAAAAGTAGGAGGTCCCAAATATTTGATGACACTTGGAGGACTGACGAAAAATAGGATTCCGATTCCAAAGCTAAAGAATAGCTTTTGATTTTAAATCTATTATTTATTCGAGCATCTGTTGGATTGCAAGAAGCAACGCAGTGCTATCTGTTACCTAGTTTCATCATTCGATATTTGTGTAGTATTTCCCTTTAAACAGAGAAGCCAAGAGTAAAGCAAAACAAAGTGTGGTATTAGTATTAGTCACTTGCATTTGTGGTATATACTTGCAAAGTGACAGACAGACAGACATTCAGACATCTCGTACATATGTGTTTGTATAGAATAGAATAGATGGTGATTGCGATTGCAGATTGGAGAATGGAGATATAGAATGCAAAGTATCGGGCATCGGGAGACCATTATGTATACGAATGTATTCCACCCAACTTTAATATTTTACCTGCGCACAGTATAGACATTTAATGCTTAGGGTTCCTGGAATTTATAGATTATTTCTCGTGATACTTCAGTGCTCTACAAATTGATTTCCTTCGCATACACTGTCGGAGCGATTGACTAGGGATTAGGATAGTGTAACAACACCATACCAACATTACAAACACCATGTATAGTTTTCTGTAAAAAGTGGAAGTGGAGCATTTGTCAAAAAATTGTGGACGAGACTGTGCAACCTCTTCCAGTTCCGTGGTCCAACTCAGGCCGTAAGGTAAAGCAATAACAATAACAACAACAACCAATATAATACTGCTATTGCATAATACATATACCTACATTGATTGAATGCCAAGACATTCTTAGTCATAGGCGAAGTGAAAGGGTAATTTAATTGCATTTTACACATTGCTGTGCAAGATAGAACTCGCAATTACATGTTGATAGTTGATACTCGCTCCTTTGAACTGAGTTCGGAACGCAGTAACTAATTTGCTAAAATTTAGATTCCGAGTTCCGTAGAATAGAAACTAGGTATAGGAAAAAGGTGAATACCTTTGTTTTATTAAAGTCTTCATTTTTAGTTGTATATATGAGTGTACGCAATATCGTATGAAAACAGAACAACAGTACAATCGAAATATCACAAATCCTTCAATTAATTAACGGAGCTTAGCTATTACAATTTAAGAGTAATCTTACAAGTAGTTATTGCTGTCAAAACTGGGTTCAAATTGTTACATACATAATTACGTCATTATTTTTCCGTGTGTACATACTCAGTAATATAAATACTATCTTGTTATAAAGCTCCTGTCATTAGGTGTTAGAATTAGGACCAATAATGAGTGTAGTACACAAAAATATTTAAGGAAGATTAGTTTTAGTTTCGTTCTAGATTCTGGATTATGGATACTAATAATACCATGTTAATAAAGATAGTCATTCCTATTACAGTATGATGTGTTTAAACTTATGATTACTGGCGTAATCCACCATGCTATGGTGTTGCTAGGATTATTTTGTCAATCATGATGAAATTCAAAGGCTAAAATTATTGTCATTGATAATAAAAATAGGTCACATTTCATCCTGGGACTTTGAGGCCATACTGTATCTTTGAAAATATTCATCAATGGGTGTTATCAAAGGGAGAGTAGCTGCTGTGACGGCTACAAGTGACGACGATGGTACCACTACGGAAGTTATCAACCAATTGACGTTGTGAGTCAGATACTATAGATGAAAAAGTTCATATTCACCATGGTATAGTTCGGTTTGGAAAATTGGGAAAAGATATTGCTGGGGAAGTTTTACTGATAATCATTTTATTTGTGGTAGTTTGGACACTGGGGTCACTACCGACGATGGTGCTAGCGAAATTGAAACCGAAGTGCCGGTCAATGACGGGACGCATAGTGGTAGAATTCGTCTAATTGCCTCCAGACGATCCCAGGTAAGACGAAACAACGTTCGTGGCCGGCATCCTGCTGTCCCTGCGAATACAACACCTCCACCAAAAGTTAGCACACATGGATCGAAGAAGTTTCGGCGGTACGAGAACCGTAAGTGGTGCTGCTGCTCTCGTTCAATAGCGAAAATGTAAATGTGTTTTTGTTTTCATGTCAAAGTAGCACTGAATTGTCTGACAAACATTTTATTTTTTTAACTGCTTACAATAATTAGCAAAATGATCCATCAAGAGGAGTTCAATGATCCATGGAGTGGGTTTAAAGAGATTGTTTTAATAATCTTGTAGAACTGGAACTGCTGAAGGAATGTGACGAGGATGAACCAGAGGAAGTATCTATTGAGGATTTTGTAAATGGTGCAAATACATCTCGTACATTTAGTAAAATTCTCCAGCACGCTAACATGCTGGAAGTTTGGAATAAGCACATAGAGCCTGAGCCTGAGCTATTGTCGTCAAGGAAACATGCTAAGAAGAGCAACAATCGAGGAACCGGTTTGAACAGTGATTCTACCACATTTGATGCTGATGAAGCTTTCCAAGGAATATGTCGCAGACTCCGTTCCTTGCTTAAACAGCGTCATTTTCCATTGGTGTGTTTGCTGAAATTTTATTTATAATTAATTAATTAATTGTTTTAAATTAATTTTTTAATATTGCATCATCTTCATTGTTCTGTTACAATGACTTAATGGCACTAATCTTGTAATCAAGCATCTCATTAAAGAAAACTCAAAATAGTATACACTATAACTATCAAAGGATGTTGTATGGGCTGAGGCCAAATCAATAAAATGGATAAATTATTATTATTATGACATCTGTTTTCAGGGTATGATGGAAACGCTTGAAGAGGACCTTATTGAATTTTTCTGCACTCGTCCTCAAGATACTTTTGAGTCCGACCCAATGGATGGTTTCCGCCGTGGAATGATCCATGCTCTCTCGCAGTACAACAACCTTCGATCACATAGTAAGTTGACATTTGTAAACCAAAGCCGTATAATGCTATTACTTGGGGGACGATTTTTCCAGTAACTAAGTGTATTCTAATTGCCTCATAGGTATCAAGTGTAAAGAGAATGATAAGGAGAATGCTAAGAAAGTACGCGTTCATCCATCTAATCAGCCTTTTAGTCCACCTCCAATACGCCTAGTGGTTTATCTTGAAAACAGATACCACGCTCCAAAAAATGCGTCCTAAAATCCCTATAATTTGTTTGTTTAGTAACCTTAATGTGCTAACTAAAACAGTCTTAATATTTAGCTGTCATTCACTGCAAGCACAATTATGTTGAAATTGAAAACTTGAAAATATTTTATTTATTTAGGTACACTAGATACAAACAGTTATAAATGCATGATTGTTAACTGTACCCTGTGTCCCTGTACAATCATTAGAAAATCTTCTTTGTCGTCAATTCCAGAATATCCACATGAGTAATTACTAAGCTAATTACTATAAAAATTCTCTGTAAAATATTTTAGTACAGGATCCACAGTGTCGAAATAATCACACAGAAAGAATAATTGAACACTTCACCCGCGCTACGAAGAAATAGAAAACTATGGAATAGTTACTTGATGTAAAAATTAAAATCATGGTATGTTCATTGTATTGCAACTACAACAATTATAATTCCACAAAGTAAACCAATACATTATTGTGATGTACTCAAAACTCTGTACGCAGTACAGGAAATCGCATTGCTGTGCATTGCTTAACGAGTCTGAAGTTAAAAACGTTTAATATCGATTTTCTACTCGTTTGTTGGTGCATGTGAACAACATTTCGTAGGTCTGACTCACCTTGTTGAAGAAACGTTGTTTGTGCAAACGAACCAATTTAATCAGTGTTAAAGTATAAAAAAGTAAGGGAAGATAATATTATAATAATATGTAATTATTCAGATGAAGTCCTTTCTATTCTGCACCTTGTGCATTTATAAAAGCACAGTATTTGGTTGGGCCACTGGAAGAATGAATTTATTACACTACGAACAATTATAACCCTGTCTTATGCATATATGTATATTGGTGTCTTATGCAATGAATGATAAAAGTTGGCTGATAGTTGGAAAAATATTGGTGTCTTGTGCAAAATAAAAATGTACTTACTTAATTCATTTTACACAGTTATCGACTCAGTAACGAATCAAGTTAATATTTGCCTGCATTTAAACTGTTTACGTCATTTGTTTCGTGCTCTTCATTTCAATAACTAGTATTATATTTACTAACATAGGGGAAGTTGTTATGTTATTGTGATGCAGCATGCAGCCTTGAGTTTTAAATTATTGTAATTCTTGTACATCTTAAAACCTCAATATTTATTTTGAAAGCAAAAGCTTCGAATTATCGAAATAACAGCTCAACTGGATAGGCAAACAAAACATACGCTATAGTGGGGAAGTAGCTAGTATATGCATAACAATACAAACAACAAACATAATATAGTGTAGTTGCTTCGTACAGAAATCATAAACTTGAAAATCATTTATTTAGCATAAAAGATTACCTGCAAGAATTTATGGCGAATTCAGGTCGCATATATTTCAACGATAAAAATAAATGCTGACAAACAGTATTTTGTTTACGATTCTATCCATATTTAATTCTAATGAAGACGCGCGTTTTTGGATAAAAATGCAAAGATTGTAAATAGATAAAATTGTTCCCGAACTACTTCACGGAATATCATAAAAATCATGCAACTAATCCACATCTGTACCTACATACCAACTTGTAGCCATCTCTCCACTAAAAAGCTTATGTAAAATGGAATAATAATCTTTATCACCAAAAAGAATAATCGATTTAAAAATTACAATCACTATCGAGAAATGATTGGTGGTAATAGCAATAAAATTTGTACATCGGCGATAACGATAAATTTTGCCAGGACTGTCAATTAAATAATACTATTGTGTAATCAGATATCGCATTTAACCTAAACTTGAGGAGGTTAAATTATATAACTGAAAAATACCACGATGCCTTACATGGACGACTTGAATTAAGCGTAAAGCGGTTAATGCTGTTCCGGTTTATGCACGGTAATGTATAGATGCAGACTCCACAGTAGTGTTTCGTTCGATAGAGCACGTAAATGGTTTAAACTTTGACTGAATTATTAGTTCTACTGAAATGCGTGCGTTGCGTATGACAAGCATACAGGTATTATATGTAATTGTACGAAGAAAGGACATTTTAAATAAAAACAAACTGTTCTAATTTATTTCTTAATTTCAATGTCAGTTGAATCGCTTATTTGTAGTAACGTGTTATTAAATTTATTTTCACATCTATGGCCTATCATCAGCCTATATTTTTGAAAAAAATTCCTTCGGATACTGGACATTTATTTGTGATGGTCAAGAAATCAATCGTAGTGAAATCACTAAATTAGTATTGATGGAAGAACTTCATTTATACCGAGACTCGAATGCAGCTGAATCAGTCTAATTTGTACAAAAACTGAACGAATGACATTGAATTTCACAAAAGGTAAGAATTGAAGATGAGCCATGAAACTTATTTACGGATAACAACAATAGCTCATCTTTGACTAGACTAAAAAACAATTGGGCAGGTACCAATAAATCTGTGCACACAAATACATATAATCATATTAAGATGATTGACCATATCTCATGAGCTGTGGGACGTTTGAATCATTGAACTTTACATAAATCATTCGTCTATTTGTAAGTTATTATACATAACTGAAAGACTTTAAAATTCTATCAAGACTAATTTTGATACTAATGCAAATTTTGTAACAATAACCAACAGTGTGTATGTGTATCCACTTACATAAATAATTTGGTGACCCGTAGGCCTTCAGTTGTTACCATGTATTTCTAAAGAGAAATAAGGCTGTATAAAAGAACAATTTGGCACTTAATCCTCCATTAATTTCAATTAGTACGATTCCTGTATCGTCAACACTTGACTTTAAACCTCAGAATTGGTGACTTGCTTCAAAGCGTAATTTTTGCATTGATATATTTTTACGTAGTAAATAATCAACAATACGAATTCAAACACACGTACAGGAATGGATAGAAGTGATATGAAAATTGAAACTAATCACTTACATAACATGACGTCAAAATTAAACCAAATTCAAAAATTAAATAATACTATCAGGTTTTGGTTTCATTTTGTATTACGTAGAGGTAGGTGGATTGCTTCTATGACAAGCTTTTCCGCAGTCACAGACGGTTACTATTTAGAAAATTTAACATATGCACTAATGTTAGGAAATACAAAAAAACTCAGTGAATGAGCTGGGCAACAGATAATATTGTTTTTTTCTCTTTGCATCAGGTTATGTTGACCAAACTGGATCGTCAACATTCAAATCTTTAACATTTGAGTAAAATCAAGCCTTCACGCACCAATTACAGTTTACAAAGACAAAACAAAAGGGGTATAAACGCTCCGATAGCTACGAATACTGGAAATATAGCTGATGTAAGGGTCACATCTTCATACGGATCAGGACTTTTAGGCCCACTAGGTTTACGATTCTTCGAGGTCTTTACTTCTTCATGCTCCTCCACTGGTTCTTCCTCTTCCTCCCGCACAGGAACCGGCGGTAGTTGGGGTATCTCTTTAGAAAAACACAATTCAAAAGTTGTATAAAGTACCTGTACCACACCACTTTGTACAACAAGACTGTTTTAGTATGGCATTTAATCCTTACCATCTACAGTTCCTTTCATGACCAGAATTGCATTCACTTTCGGATTATCTCTGTAACCCTGAAAATATCACACCATAAATATTTATTAAAAATTACTCACGGTGTATGCTATTCTATAGTATTCATTAATGATTTGATTTCTGGAAGGGATTCCTACCAATATCCAATATCAGCCAACAGTAAAGATACATCTTTTAACCAACATGTGATCAGATGCTTCATGCATATTTTACTATTTAAATATTTCTAATACGTGGTTATAGTACTTTCCTTTTACTGATTACCTACTCTGATTTCGAAAGTAAGACTCTAAATGGCATACATAGGGCTGTTCGTATACACAAATTGAATGCCATTCAAACATACAATAGTTTGGATGAATAGAAAAATAAGTATATACATATATATTTTTAAGCATTGTTTTATTTTTGTTGGTAGTTGTAAAATGTACCTTAATAAATTCAACACGGATTTTCCCCCCTCTAATTTCAGACTCTTGATTATTATAATGTAATAGTTTGGCTCCGTTCGTAACACGGAAGGGGACAATTTCGTCATAGGCAACTCCATGTCCTACTTTATCGTGAATATCAAGGTCCGATATGATTGTATGGTCTCCATTTAGAACGACGTCAAAAACCTGTGATGAATAAAAATTGTTGGCATTCAATGAAATCAGAATCTTTATCAAAATTTGTTTATTCCTGGTTCGAAACGCATAACTGACTGATTAGCATGCGAAAATTCGAAACTTTTTTCTTACTTTCATGTTGGGCGCATTGAAATAAACTTCACAAAATTTGAGGACCATAACATAATTTCCTTCTTCTGATATCGGTATGTCATAGCCAAAAGTGGAATGATGATACCTTTCAGTTTGATACAAAATCTGATCACCAGGATGAACTCGCCCAACAGACAGCAAATGTTTTCCGTAGTCAGAAGCAATTCCTACTTTAAGCGAATCGCGTTGAAACCGTATCCCATTAGCGTCAACATGTGCTTCACCTCCGGCGTTGACTGCAAAAATAACTTTTCCCACACCATCTGCTCCTTCTCCGGTTAAAATAACCATACACAGTACGGGAAGTAATTTGTAGCAACCCATTTAGTTGTAATTATATATCTTCTGTTCTTTTCAAATTTTCACAACAATTCTGAAAATTCAAGAGATTCCCACTCAGTCACTCCAACAATTTCACTTGTGAATGCTGGACAACATAATACTTAACTGACACTTGGTTATTTACACTTTTACACGTTCATGCTCGTTCCAACCAACCTACCTAATCCGTTTCTTAAAATACGTGTTGAGAATGAATTTAACTATCGCTGCATGGCATTTGCCGAGTACCCAATGATCAAAACTAAAGCTTCAACAAATAATTTAATGCAGAAAAGAACACAACCGATTTAAACTGCTGAGTTGAAAACCCTCCTCGTCCTTAAATACTTTGTATCGCTGTATCCAATGAATATCGAATCTGGCATTATTAACCGCACAAGATGTAGAAGGCAAATACACCATGCATATATAAGCAATATATCCGTAAACTTTATAACGCTAGTATGCATCTAAAGGCATACTCAGACTTGAAGTCAATGCTCATTGATATAATTATTGCTTTTGTCAATCCTAACAAAAATGCTGAATGTCAGATACAGGTTTACAGGTTATTACATTACTTACTAGGTATTTCTGCTCGAGTAGTCGCTCAAACGACTCAAATGCTATGCGTTTGATTATTGCATTTTACTCCACCAATATAAAAGACCTTCATTTCGCTGACAAATACAGCAATAGCTAATTTAACTATAGTTCATAGCTTGTATGTGAAATCGTACGAGCTAGTAGGCAAGGGGTTAACAATAGATAAATTTTATCAACAGTTGATTTCGATACTCCGGTTGGCTTTACCTTATGGTACAGCCAACTATCTATTCATCGATAACTGGTCACCGTCACCGGTAATGCAATCGCGCTGTCAACAGCTAAAATTTGAATTTTTGCGTTCTTACGCGATCGCCAACACATTAAATGTCAATTCATTTGTTGCTCTAAGGCTAATTAATTTTGATTACCCTAATGGCTCTGAACTTGTAAATACTTGTAATACTTGTAAACCAGTGTCAAATGACAATGTCAAAGAAATAACCCTAACAATAATATTAAAAAATAGGACTATTATTCTTTGACCGGTAAAACAGTAACAGTGCAAAAACAGTATATTTATTTTGAAGTTCCTTCGGCCTTTTTATCGCAGTTATTAAAAAATGTCAAATATGAAATTCTAGAAGGATAAATTATTTCGAAATATTTGGTAATTATATCTATAGTTAAATTTGTTTGAAATGTGATTTGAAACTTACCGCATAGTTTTTATTAACAATGGTTTATATCGTAAAATCACGATAATTAATCAAATTTTGTCTATAATTAAAACAGCTGACTAGAAGATAGCTTTAATGAAATCTGAGCTTAATGATAGCTAAGCTAGTAAGTGGAATCATATGGTCTAAAAGCGATGAGTAGTGTAACGAGTACGGACGAAATATACACGTAATAGTCAAAAAACATTTGCTGGTTTAACAGGAAGACGGCATATTACATAACATACATAAAAGTTCACACACAACGTCAAATAATAAAGTAATCCTGCATGACGACATTAAGCTGTCAACTCATTCGCTTCGTATTTCATTCCGTATGTACGCAATGTAAAACTAAATTGACTACATATGCACATCTATTGTACAAGTAGTAGCTAAAATACAAATTCCCTTCCAATCTATTGATTTCGAATTTCAGTATCGGTGAACAGACGTTTGTACAGATAGTCCCAGTGAGTCATTGTCATTATAAACGTCTATTCCAATTATCCAATCCGATGTTTTAGCTCATTTATTTTACGACGGCTCAGTTTTGCTGCTTCGAAACGATACCATAGATGATATGCTCAGATTAAAACCAAAGTAATTGAAAGAGTAATTAGTGTCAATACACATCACGCGCTTTATGATATGTACTACTGACTGACCATGTCAATGTAAGCGTATGTATATATACCATACAACGACAACAACTTTTTCATGCACAGGTGACTGACCTTAAACTTGTTGTTTTACTTTAGTAGCTAAAAATAAGCTATCAAATCAAACAAACACAATAATACAAATATAGGTAAATCAAAAAACGTAATCAAATAAGCACAATCAACATTGTTTAATTAATCACAAATTTAATTACTGCAACGTAGATCGCAAGTATGCGAGTGTTTAAGTACATACAAACCGGTGTTTTTTGTGCTGAATGAATTGACGTATGAATAACGAAGTCAAATCAAAGACCAAGACAAATAAAACCAGTATTAAACAATAGTTAACTAGAAACTCATTATTATCTACTCAAACGCAACAATAATTCGATTTCTAAAAGCAACAACCGTAAGTGATTCTAAAATAGTAATTACACGGCCAATACTAATCACTGAAGCTGTAAGATTGATCAGATATAAGCGATGAAAAGTAAATCACAGACTATTTACGCTATATATATAAAGTAGAGTAGGTAGCAGTTAACTTTCCGATTCAATGCGCAATAAATCGCTAAGTGGATCATAATCAATTTCTTGGCGTACGTAATTATTCAGTTGTAATCAAACCTAAAACAAACAATTCAAATCATCCCAAAAATTACGCATGCACTACCTGCCTGCAATTACGAGTAAAAGTGTAAATCAATATTCATCATAAAAAATGTCATCATTATGAATCATTACCCTCACATAAAGTTACGAATATTAGCAAAAATGTCATTACCAACCACAATTAGTATAAGGGCACCAACGGGACTAGCAAGTGAGTAGCCTGAAACCAAACCAATGGTTGTCAATCTCGTGATGCAGAATCCAAACACCTTTAGGTTTACGTTACTACTAGTGGAGCGAAGATCAAACGCAGAAGGTCATAAGCAATACGTCAGTTTTCCCACCGGTGACCGGCCTTTATTACACGTCAGGATAGTTAGATTGAGAGTTCACAACAGCAATAAAAAAGGGTACTTGTACCGAATGCTGTGACTGTTCATCCTAAGTTGTAAGTAATCGAAGATGTCGATGAATGTGGAATGTGACGAGAGTAATAACAATAAATATATATATATAATAACTATTTAAATGAAATGTGATGATTATTCTTGTATTGTAATTGGCAGTTTTAAGTGTGTAGTATGCACAATTAATAATTGCCACGGAAGGCCAGAGCAGCAATGGCAAAATAAAGTTAAAAGTTAGCACGTGGAGTCGTTACGTGTTACTACAGTTTGTCTTGAGACAATTAGTGAACAATTAGCAACAACTTGTGCACCAGGATTAGGAGACTGACGAACTGAAACGGAAACAGACAGAAATAGCTAGAAAATATGGCTAAACAATGATTAAATTTCAAAGACGACGTACGACATAACTAGTCTACAGCACATTTAACTGTAACACTAACAAGGAACACACACAGCGAGTGGTGATGTGTCTTTGACTCTCCAGGAGCTGGGTTAAGGCTTTCAATTTTGCCAGCTCACTGACTCTTATCTCTCAGCACTTTCAGCAGTGTTCCAGCACCATTCCAGTGCCAGTTCCAGATCCCGTTCCAGCAGCACAGTAAGCTCACCGTGTAACTCTTACATTAGCAATCGAAACTGGAAATAACATACAGACCACATACATTAGAGGCCCATAGCTTTGGTTTTGATTTGGCTGCTTGGCGAGGTGACGGTAATAAGGAATCTCTTGGTTTTTTGCGATTGATGGAACTTGGTAGAGAATGTCAGGTGGTTGGCAAAGGTGTCTGGTGTACACGTTGGATTGGATTTGGATTGGATTGAACTTGTGGATGAAGCAGGGTTGACTGGACAAGATTCCAGAGGAGACGAAAGCCCTGAGGATGACCGTGGTGGCAGTGAGGAATTTTGGAGGAGATTCTCGTTAAGAGAAGGAGGAAGATTAGCCCCACAAGTAGATGGACGGTCAGTGGCATCTATTGGCCAAATGTCCCACAGAATTCAGGAGGATCCAAGTGACAGAATTCTATTGAAGAGGATTCTCCTCTGTTCCGTAGTATCCGTAGATCCTTTCCTTTCATCCTTTCTGTCTCGCTTCCTCTTGATTCATCCTTGATTATTTAAACCATCAAATGCATTTTGCATCTTCCCATAAGCAACTTCCTTCGCTGGCCTTCCCTCAACTCATCTCATCGCATCCAAAGCCACTCGTCCTCGAGTCATGTCAAACTTCTTTTTTTAAAACCATTTATTTTACCGTCGTAGTGCAACGTTTCGTGCTCAAAACCTAATAAATAGATAACTAACTACGGGTACATAGTAATTGGAAACTTTTCGTGTTCTATGGCATTGTGGAGTTTTTCTACCCGTAGACGTGGTAGTTACACAGTCAAGTAAATATATTACGAACGTAGTTGTTAGGACGTGGATGATAGAAGGAGAAAGACAGACAGATACACGAGGAAACCCTAGCCAGACCATTTCTTGAGAATGTACAAAGTTCCGTGTGGATTGTGGAATTTTTTTTTTGAGATGAGTGTAGAATACACTAAATTAATAGAAAAACTCATTGAGGAGCGTCTCGTTTCCAACTCCTACAACTACAACCTCGACAAACCCCAATAAACTTGACTTTGACATTTTCGACACCAAGTTTTTATCTCGTTCGGTATCAGTCTATACCAATACCCATACAGTCATTTGCTTACTTATTTACGTACTTACCACCGTGTTCCCGTACTCACATACTCGTACACATTTCATAGAGTCGAGTTAGTGATTATTTTTGGTAGTGAAACTGTTTCTGTACTCACTAGTGCTAGTATTCCAAAGTGTGGCTTTTCATTTGTCCATGTATTATTGAATAATATATTTAGGTAAATGTTGTTCGTATTTTAGTAACTCTTCCTTTAGCCACCCTACGCACTTATTTCCAAGTTCAGTCGTGTGTGTGTAATAAGCCGCAAAAGGACAGTCAAAGTGAAGTCGCCAGTCATCGAGGTTTACAGAACTGTGACAGTTATTGAAGATTTCCACCATTTTTTACCATTTTTACTCATTGTGCATCTACTGTTGTGAACTGTGACTTTCGTCAATTAGTGGATCTGGAGGCTCTTACCTACGTGGATACATACGAACAAATATCACAATCATATCGTGTATATCATGTATAAATAATGTAGTACTGCATGTATGCTGATAATATACAAATTATTAATAAGGAATCAACAAACAACTTATATTCTACCTAACTGTAATACGTAGCCTTTACGAGTTAGTCATCTATAGTTCGCACAAACTAAAATCAGTGGAGTTTGGAAATCCATGTAATTATTTATATATACTTGTAATTGGAAGACCTGTGGTATATTACATACTCTATGTATATTAGTGGGTATACAAATGCAAAACGTATATCCAAGTAGAAATAAAGTTTGTTATTTCAGATATTTTAGTATAATGCAACTTAAACTTACCATTTTTACGCTGTAAATAATAAGATAATAGTAGTATTAGATTTTGTACGCAAATATTTTTCCAAAGCAATAAATATATACTATTAGAGTAGTAATTTGCAATCATTATTTTATACTGACTGCCTAATGCGTCTAGAGATTCGATTAGTTGTTAGTAGTTCGTTAGGAGAGGTTGATAGTATGTACAATCAGTTACATTAAGATTAATGGGCTTGCCAGTTCTTAAATGAAATTTCTTAATAAATATTATGCTTCAGTATAATTACTTGTCACAACGACTACTATTTTAAGCTTGTAAGTATATAAGTGTGAGGGCTATTTGGCTGAACATTCAGTATTCGAATAAATTATACGTATACATAATACAACGTACCTACCAGAAGTATTGAGGAAAAACTTTTTTTCGGCGTGGGATTCCTAGTATTGAAGGTGAGTATGGACAACTGTTGACATACATTTATTGCCGATTATTTACTCGTACTCACTATGTAATAGTTTTAAATATAGTTTCATGTTGTGGTCGACGAATATTTTTTTCTTTACTAACAGAATTATGCTTAATTATTACATGTTCCTATCAACAAGTTCTAGAGCTAGACTGCTAATACATAATATTCGATTTACCGCTCATTGCCCTGCGAGTGACATGGTTGTTATTGAACTTAAAAAAGACACACGCTTCAACCTTTTTATGGATTTATAAAGCCTTATTCAGACTGAGGTTCGGGGTTAGTTGTAGTATTTGTGCCATTGCGTTGTGGTGTTGGTATTTACAAAGATTTTGTACTAGAGAATCGGTAAATGAACAGGTATCCCCATATCTGTAATTATGTAACGTAGTACTTATGTAGGTAGAACCGCGTGGCCAAAGTTAACATCAATACTTTATTAGGAGATGATTTATTGTTGGCTTTTGGCTCGAGGAAATGAGAAGCTATAGAGAGGTACACGCAACAATTCGTTATAGATATGGGCATCTTACATACCTATGTGCGTAGTATGATCTCACAACTGTTTTCCCGTGCTGAGAACCGTACTATTGACAACTTCGACTTGTCATTATCCCCGTATGCCATCCCCAAGCCATCCTATCGCATTTTATACGAACACTCAATGTAGATATTGCTGCGTCCTACTCAATCGTTTACATGATTTCATATCTCCTTCCGAGCAAAACAAGTTTCTGATACACTGACACTGACAATCGACAAATCGTTAATACTTTGTTTGCTGATTATTGTTGAGTCTGAACGTAATGGTCTATTAATGACATTCATAATTAAAACAACATTAATCTTCGACTCACCTATACTTTTCCCACAATAAGCAAAGTTTCACGCGGTGTCAAATGTAAAATCTATGTAGGAACATAGCAGTCGACCGAACAAAGCAACCGAGGAAGACGGTTTCCACGATACTAATGATTAAAAGCTAAATGCCTATTAGTAATGCCGCTATAAGTATATAGGTTCATGTTCTGTGTGCATGCATACATACATACCTTAATAACTTAATTCACTAACCATTAATATAGAGAGACTCACGACATGAGAATTATTGTTTTTTCTTCCGTTTGCAATAGAAACAAGACCATTTTGTGCAATAAAATAATTTCTGAAGGTGAACGATAAAATGTTAATACAAATTCCAAGGTTGTACTTGACACTTTTTACACTTGTGTCTACGGTGGGCAGGTAAAGGCAGGTATGTATTTGAGAAATTGTGACTCTCCAGGAGAAGAAAGAGCTTCATGTACCATTCAAATGCAGCTGGTTCTGGTTTGAATCACGAAGTTGTGAGAACGAATAGATACTTTATAATCAGGTATATCACATTGAAGTTACTTTAAATAAATGTTAAGATTTCATAGGATAGGGGATATCAGTGGATATGTAATTATACCTGGAAAACCCCTTCTGTTTGTTATTCAGTAAACTTTCTTGAATGTTAGAGAAAACGCCTTGCATACGAAACATGCTTTTATCGCTAATGAAAAGATGGAAACAGTGCGCTACTATTATGCAAAAGACACGATGAAGGAGCCGCGATAAAAATGAGAATATAATGCCCAATAAAAGATTTCATTGATTAGAATTTCCATTTAATGTCTACGCTTACGAAAGTTCATTTAATTTACAGTAAATTATTTTTCCTTCGCTGAATATAACGGAACTAATTTTGCTATTATTTGCTCTCCTGGGTACTGTCATTGTCAATGCCAGTCTCAAAATCGGAATTGTATTGCAGTATATATTTCCTTCATCTGCACATGCTTGACGTGCGTTGAAAATCACGATCAGAAACTATTTTTTGAGTTGGTCGTGAGATTCCAACAATTGCATATTCTATTCAGATTCAGGTTCTTCGTGTAATTCAACTCAAAGTTGGATGTTGATTGACTTTATTTAACATTGTATTATTGGATTGTGCACGCTTTGTGTTAGTTGATGTAGTTGCTGAACAACAATCCAATCGATGTGCTGGGTAGTTGGTTGCTTGCAGGGTATAGCGAGGTATTTAGTCGCCGTTCATCCTTAAAGTATACGTTAGGTAGGTACCAGTCACAAATATTGGTATTCGTGTACTGTATGCAGGTAGACAAATTGTAAAATTAACAACCGTGTTTAGATGTTAAAGTTCCGCTTTAAATGTTTATAATTGTATAATTATACATATGCATGTATATCATCCTGTTTACATTACATGAATTTCCACATAAGCAACCTTTACAAACCCAGCATGTGTCTCATCAACCTCCCAGATTTAAGCAATTAATAGTTAAATTTAAATGCCGTCTTGACGTGTTATTTACTTTAGAACCGTAACGTGGTGAAAACTCATCACGCAACCCTGATCTAAAATCCAGACATGGAACGCCGAAGCTTTTTCGAACGCTATCGTCCGACAAATTTAACCGCGGATCCGTTACCGTTAAAAGTTCTCAACCATTCAATATGGAAAGCAGAAATGCTGGGTCACGCTCTGGACTGGGCATCTCAGTATCTTCATCAAAAGTAAGTAAACAACTAAGTAATGCGTTTGATTCGAAAAAATGACCTTTTTAGTCAGAGTTTTTAGACAGGAGAGACGACATTTACGTGTGAGACATGGTATTTTCCAGTGCTGGTAGCAAATTTTAATGTTCCACTCAAGGTTTATAGCATCTTTCATCCATCCAAGTAATTATACTATCCTAATTCAGACTGAAATTTAAAAGGAATTCAGCTCTACGTATTAGCACAACCGACAACCTTCTATAGTGGTGTAAATTTGGACCGGAAACCGATGACATTCAAAGTCTATTTCTTTATTCAGCCCAACTGTTTTAAAAATAAGCGACCTTCAATGAATACCCTCTATTTTATTTTCGATGCAGGAGTGTTTCTAGTTTGTAACTGTTATTACAGACCTTTAGACAAGTCGTGATTGTCAGATGAATTAGGTATAGTGTTTTTAGGAATCTCGTTTGGAGTGGAACCGAAGGTTCGATCTGAACTTGTTGAATGAAAGTTTACCCGATTTATAGGGTTAAAGGGTGTGTAGTGCTCGACGTTTATGCCGAATCCTTGTCTTTGCATTGTACATGTGACTATTTAAAGTAAGTAGACAGTAGGCACATGGTCGATTATGTAGATTGTGTTGAAATAATTATCATATTGCACGTATGAGCGTGTATACATAATTATACACACCCTTGCAAGAAGAAGAGGCAAAGTTGGCCATTTGATTTCTCAGATACAACGGAAGTCATTCTGTTTAACTTTACATCTATATAGCCCATCCAAATGGTAGTCCTTATGAAAGAAATCAAACCACCGGTATTGCCTCTTCAACGACGATACACTCAAGTTTATTTTATGTGAATACCTATGTACTATGTATGTGTAAAACACCAGCATTAATATTCCAAAAACTGTAAGATTAGTTTGTGTAGCATGTAGATAGGCGGAAATGGTAATTTATTATTCTAATTGCATGCTCGCACTATTGCTCACCTCACTGTTATGATTCAGTTCAGTATTCATAATTCATGAATACACTATAGGCTTCATGTTTTTGAGTTTCGTTGGTTACAGAGGCGCCATTCATGTCTGAAAGTGGAGTTTGCAGTTTGCAAAGTCCGATTAACGATGGCATGTACAGCTAAAAATATCGGCATGCACATGTGTTGAACGAACTGTGTAAGTCGTAAGTTAACGTGATTCATCCGTCGTTGATGACTAATGGTCAGTGTGACTAATGCCTGATAAAATACGACTGGGAAGCAATAAAAGGTTGCTCGTACCTGTAGAGCTAAAAAGAGTTGAATACTCTCGACAGCTTTGTACATATGTATGTATACGATGCATCTCTCATCACCTACTCCATTGATTCAGAGTTCTGCTTGAAAAGCAATTACAAATTAGCAAAATGTGCAGGGTATTATAGCTCAATGATATTTAATGGAGGTAGCTGCTTGCATTTCTACAGCGCTAATTATCCTTTGTAATGCCGGTAAAATACGCTAAAGGATTGCATAGATTAAAATCGTATCTAGTTTTTTTAATATGATTTAGTTCCATGAAAAGATAAATATTATAGCAGGTATCTGTTTCAAGTGGTGAAAGAAGGAAGAATAATTTTATTAGTAATTTTAACGGATGATTTACCAATGTATTGCCTTGTTATTTATAAAGAGTGCAATTGTAATGTGCTTTATTGTCGTATTCATTCAACCAGTACAAGCTGGTTTCCAAGAGAAGCCATTATCGATATTAAGAGTAACAGCGAAAGAAAAAGAAAAACTTTTTTAACTTTACGGAGCGATAAGTTTAAAACTATTTTACAAGCGAAACAAATAAAATAATTACAAACGAAGTAAGGAAGATAATAATTACAAACGAGCAAGTAAAATAAGCAGAAGCAGTTTCACGAAGGGTATCTACATCTAACGTTAATCGTAGACTTATTGTCTCTAGTGGCGCACTGCGTGTAACGTCATTCATGCAGTATTATTTTTGGAGCATATAAATTGTAAGTAATTGCTGTAAATGAACTTTGATAGAAACGGTTTTGCATAATTGGCGTTGAATTTGTATCAGAACTTTTTGCGCTGACGTTTTGCTTGCATGAATAAAATATGAGATGGTTGGTACGGAAGAAGCTATAAAAATACATGCCTGCGACAAGTTTGATCATTATTTGGACATAAGTAAAGAATTTTACTTGCAGATGTCTATCGTTGTTGATTTGATAATTCTTTTTCATTATGCTTCTTGTGCTCGTAATTTGATTCTGATAGCAAGAAACTAAATACTGTACGGAGTCATAAACCAGATGCATAATGTAGTTATATTAAGTAATTACGTAGCTAGTAAAATATTCGTGTATGGAGGGAGAGCAGAGTAGGAGCTTTGTTTTTGTACCATTTGTTGAGATCAGCATGGTTTGAACACGGACTCTCTGGTAAATCCTTTGCAGTGAGTAATTGAAAAAATGATTAATATGGATCACCATTCTCAAGTTTCTCGTCGTCTTACTAACCTTAATGTAGATTTGAAAATATTTTTGGCCTCAGTCAGAAATTACGTCAAGGTTAGTTTCATACTGCAAAAGCGGAACGCAGGAGCAAAGTTGCATTCCACATTTCGTTGCGATAGATAAGGAATAAGGATAGGATGAGGTAGATGTGGTTTGGCTTATAGAAAGGCTTAAAAGAAGCAAGTCTTAATACTTGAAGAATCTCAGATAGTAGTAGGTAGGTAGGTTTTAATTGACACACACAGTCTTTGAGGATTAAGAATCAAAGATTAAGAATGAAGGGAGTGAACAGATTTATTCTAGAAATCTCATTAGGAGGCTAATGCAGAGTTCATACTTTAATACGTCATTGTAATTGCGAGCAGTAATGCAATTGTTAATATGTACACATACACACACACGAAGAACATGGCATTTCTTGGGTTCGGTATTTATCTATGCAGACGGCTAAGCACTCTGAACTTAATGAAATTATGAAAATGTATGCAAACTCCACTTAATAAAGACAGCTTCGGCTGCCGCCTTTTGCTTCAAGCTCCAGCTGAGAGTTTTTAATAATTCCGTGCTTATAAAGTGACGAAAATATGCTTTATAGTTGGTAAATTATTGTAATATTTGTGCATTCTGTTACTTGCTAATTCCTGCTTTACTTTTGTTTCGAGCACACTGGCTGAATTGCCAAAGCTGAGCAGACGTTTTCTATTTGTAGGTAGTAGTGTTGAGTGTCGTAAAATATTTTATATTGAATCAATTGAATGAATGTATCCTAGTATGTATATATTTGGTATATATTTGAGTTATTGTGAAGTAAGATTGGATTGGTAGCACTCGTAGATAGTGATGGCAATAAATGAGTAGGGCTCAATAAATATAGTTTGACTTTCAAAATTCTTTCAAGCATCAAGGAATAGAAGGTAGAAGGCAATTAGAATCAACTAGAGCAAGTGCGCCTTATAATTTCTGATATGCATAGTCCGTGTGTAACGTATGTACCTATACATATGATTCTCAATATTCTCATTCCGAGGTGGATGTGGATACTCGTCGTCAGTTAGATTTCGTTTCTATCTGTGAAGAGCAACGGCGTGGCATCGGTATCAGCTTCAATTGTGCAGCAATCATTATTTGATTTCCTTTACAACTGTCTATATATTTATATATACCTTATATAGTTAGTGTATAGATATACTGCGTTTTACACTAGCCTAAATGCATTTCCCGGTTCGGACACAATAACGAGTTTCGTCACAGTTCGGTGTTATATTTTACAACACGTATTACATACTAGAGTATACATGCATAGCCGGTTACTGTGTGTAGTGTCAGTCAGTCAGGAAGTATATATATATGGCTGTATGTATATGCTGCGGTTGTATAAGGCATTTATGCAATTTAGTGCAACATGTAGACTGTTGTACTGTAGTAGACTGGTAGTAGGTAGGTAGCGTAGCGTAATAATTTGTGCCAAGCAGTGGATGTGTATTTACATGCCGATGAATCAAAATTATATACTATGGATAAGTCAAGACATGAGACTCACAAAACGTGAGCTGAAGAGGAGTTATTGTAAAAGCGCATAAGGTGCATTTAGATTTGTGGTGGTTAATTGAAGGTAGAGTGTAATTTTGCCAAAAAATAACCGTAATACACAAAAGTTTATAGATTGTGGAGATATCAAACTTTTGTCATGGATGACGAGTCAAGCGGAAATGATGAGGATGGGAAAATTAACGTTCTGTTAAGCAATCAGTACTGTGGATGTCAATGGCCTTCTCTAAGGGAAAAAATCTCTTCCCTAGGTGTGGATCATTAAAGTAAGCTCATAAATCTCCATGGTTGTTTTCCTACCCTTCGAATTCAGGTGGCAAACACATCCACAAGATAAAGAAAGCGAAGAATGTAGACATGTATTTACATGTTGTCTTAGCACCAAAAGTCAGAAAACATGAATAGGAGCTTTTACAGCTGGAATTGACGGATGAGTCTCAGCCGGAGTTATACGTGTAGAAATAGACATTGAGTCCAAAAAGAACTGCAAAAACCAGTCCGACATAAAAATTTCGGTGGTGTGAATCACGCCCCAAAGAAAGACAGTATCGACTTTTTTGCCAAAAAGTATCACTTCTGCTATTATGTTGTCACTGAACGTCTCAAATGCTTTGTCTGTAAACATAGATTTCAATGAATCATTCGGTTTTGCCTATACAGCGTCATCGCTATTGATATCATCCATTTTATTGGACTAGGACACATGAACTTGAGCCTTGTCTTCGCAACATTTTAGGACGGAAGAGCCGATACTTTGGTTGTCCCTTGTTTTTCTTCCATCGGCCTAACCACTTTTTTCACCAAAATGTTGACGTTCCTTTCAAAAAATGAAAAGTTTATGGCTTACACCATTCACTCTTGAGATATAGACTCGTTTAAGCGATACATACATAAAAAATGCGGGAAATGCGTAACGTCTACGTTATCTGTTTATGTCTTTACCCGCTAATCTGGGTTCGGCCAGTAAAGTAGCCACTAAAGGGTAGCCAGGTAACATAGCACAAGAAAGTTAACTAAGTTAGTGTAATAAAAATGTGTAGTCAACCTTTGCTGTGGAGCATTTACATTTTTAGAATTTCATTACTTGAATAAATATTCCAAGCATAAAATATTATATACATACAAATCCACGGTTCACGATTGCAACAAACACTTTTTCGGTTTGCTCTATTATAAGATAAAGTGAATAGGTCCTACGCATTCATGATCATTTTAACTTGTGTATCTGTATGTTTTAGCCTGTAAACTTCTTTATGATCATGTTCTGCTTGTTAACTCATTATTATCTTTCCCTTCACTATTAAATTTCTTATTCATTCAGCTGGAATATTGCTCACACACCTCTTCTGAATCAAAAACAACTGCATTAAACTAGGACTCGAATTCAAATCAATGGTCCTTTTACGCTGCTAACTTTTATCCTGCGGGTATCGTTACGATACCCCTTAATAGGTTCACATAGGAAATTTCATCTTGATAGAGGTTAGATAGGTTCTGGACTTATCTTGTTCATCGTCCTCTCGTTCATTTAACGATTCATGTGTGAAAGTATAAAACAGCCCTATGTTTTTGCAAAAAGTGAAAAGCCTTCTGATCTTGGATTATTATTGATCGTTCTTACATTGTTGGGGTTGAAAGACATAATATGCTGGTTGAAATGTGAATCTCAATATGCTTGTAATTATGTGACTTTTAATTTGGCAGTATTTTAAGCTTATGTTGTTAAGTAGATGAGCAGATGTTTGGCTGACATTAAAATTCTGCCTCGCTCCTGAGCACGTAGTTTCCTTAATGCTTAACATAAGGATGGGAAAGATATTTTAGATTTTTATACTATAGCGAAGACTACTCCTATACTAATTCAGTATTAATTACTACCCACTATACTTGTCTACATATATCTGCAATCATCATTTCACTATGATGATATGTTGCACCATTTACTTCCAGCAACTTACATGCTCCATTATCTTTGTTAACTCTAAATATGTGGCGCTTGTGTCACAGGCTGTTGTGTGCTCATTATTCAATCTGCTGTTGACATAATTATGTAAATATCAGGCTAGTTGGCAGATTAATGAGTTTCCCTGAAAACTGGTGGAAATTACGTAATTCTTCGAGTAGAGTGGATTGGGTAGGTGGCTTTGGTATAAAATTTCATTTTAGTTTAACTGTAGTTTTTGATTAGAATATTAGGTTACAATAGAATGGGTGGGATAAATGTAATTACAGTAGCTGTAATGTAAGATACCAGAGCTATTACATAGGACTCACTAATAAGTATTCTTGTTTCCGCACTGTGCATCTTCATTTTAATGTTTATGTAATCAACTGAGATGTACAACAAAGAGGTGTGTGGGCCGAGGTCATACCGACATGGATGCTTAATGATTATATACAAATTATACACAAATGAGGGTTGGTTTGCTAAACCAGTACTGGTACCATCATATTTATGATATGGCTATAGTGAAGAGAGCTGCACTCGAGTACCTAAATTATAATACTCGATTAAAAAAAGCAATATTAGTTTAAGGAAGCCGATCGTGCTAGTCATCACCTTAAGTTACGCTGCAGTTTCTTTCCACTTGTGAAGGTTGTATTTATGCACTGTATAGGACTGTAGTACGGACAACAGAGCCAAATCGGTGATGCCGATAATGTCTTAATGTTATTGCTGCTGCAGTGATAATTTCAAGGCTGGATCTGCATAATTTCATTACAGTAAAAAATTCAGTAAGCTTTTCGTTCGGAAAAAGTGAATGCAGCCTGGCCGAAACTTGGGAATGCAGAAGGTGTGTAACTTATGTATATATATAGGATTTAGAAGTAGTCATTGAATGATTCATCACGCTGAGGGACGTTGATTTCCATAGTAATTTAGTATTTGTCAGAGTTGGAATCCTTGGTTTGTTTCTGGTTCTTCGTCTCTAGAAATACTGGCACTGGTTATGCTAAATCCTAAGCCAAGGTACGAAGGTTCATGTTTATAGGTGTATTATAATGTATCTGTATAATATTATACTCTGCTGGGTTTTGTGCACTGGACTGTTGCATCTTTATGAACTTCCTTTAGACTCATGCTCCATAATTTTGTACTTTCATTCGTCCTGGTTTTCGTTTTCAGATTTCGTATTCGATTTCACATTACTTGCACGTCATCAAACAATTTGAAAGCCGTCTTTAGCTAACTGCCGGGTTGCATGTGATATTTGTTAATTTTTCAAAAAGCGTATGCAGTATAGGTATAGGAAACAATTCCAGGGATTTCTACGCTGTTTGGTCTTCTACCGTGGTGCTCAGTACGCTTTTCTGGCTGATTATTTACAAATCATTATTGTTAAAGGCTAAAGGTTAATTGTTTTTGCTCATGAATTGCAGTTTAGCTGCCGATTAAGTTCAGAAAATTCAAATAAATTCTATTCTATCAGACTATTCATGTTAGTCGTTCCACATCGTTTGACCGTTGATCACTTTATGGCGTAATTTCCTCATGGGTTTGTTTGCAGGCTCGGGTTGAATATTCCCTGGGTCTGTTACCAGTTCTACAGTTCCGTAGTTGCGAGTACAATGTTTATTCCAACTGCAGGAGCAGGAATGCACAGATTAGTTTTATTTGCTCTATTTAATACATGCACGAGTATGTAATTGAAACAACTGTTGTTATTGTGTAGGTGATTATATATAGTTGTATAGGAGATGGAGGTACGGGGTATTAGTTGGAATGAACTTTGAAACAAACTGAGTGGTTAGTTTTTAGGGCATCGTCGTCGTCTGGGTGTACATAATTATATTGAAGTTGAGGTCAGTTTATTTATTTGAAGTCAATTTTAGATCAAGGATAATGAACGTATGTGTAAATCATGAATATACGTGCATGTATTTATGAACCGCTGTTACTATGTATTACTTTTTAATTTGGAAGGAACTGCCCATCGTACTTGATCAGCCCTTTGTTGGGGAAAGTCTTGAAAGAAATGTCCATAGCAGACTTATCCGAATGTATCGCGAAGACTGTTGGGGGTAGAAATGCCGACGAAGTAGATGCGGATATTGGTACGTATATACCTACCTAATAGCACTTGGATGCACTTTTCCACTAAAGATGCTCGTTTTATTGTAAATCTATGGGAATGAACTTTATATTTTTCGTATTACAAAAGTAATTACACGAATAGGTCTGTCTAGATAAAAAATGGGCTTGTCATGTCTTGTCTGTAATGGTAAAGCCTTTGAGCCACTTTAGTGCTCTGATATATTTCTATCTCATACATAGCCAATAAAGTGAGATGGAATTGAGTAGTTAATATTTGGAAAACAATGATTTGGTTTAGTTGAGAACATAAAATATCAACCACTGAGACTGATGCAGTCGGTTACATCAAAAGTTGATGGTATTTGTCTGCGCTACAAAGAAGAGAATGACCAAATTGAGACTGACTTTCCAAATCAGACTCTGCAAGACGGCTTGGCTCCTCAAGTTTATGGAGCGTCCTATTACACAATGAAAAATACTCGACGTACACTAGAGGATCGTATGGTTATTCTTCCAGAAATTGAAAAAATATTCAACGTATGTATTTTGTAATTCTTTATGACTTCCCCCTTCCATGAATATATGTACGCTTAGATAGTTTCTTAAGTATATGTAAGTAGCTTCTTTTATTTCGACAATGGAAAAATGCTTGCATTCATCTCATTGGAATTGTTCTGGGAGCATTTAACAGACGTATTCGTGCACATTACATTGCAGTTCAAAACCCGGGCAAGTTACTTTGCAGTATTCGACGGTCATAATGGGGTGGAAGCGGCTGCCTACAGTGCAGCACATCTTCACCATCATTTAGTTTCTAGTCCAGATTTCCCCAGTGACCTTTCTGCTGCAATTAATTATGCTTTTGAGGCAACCGATACAGCTTTACTCATGAAATGCAAAGATGAACACATACGAAGCGGAACAACGGCTGTTATAGCTCTCATTGTCCCGGGTAACATTTATGTGGCTTGGGCAGGAGATTCTCAGGCGGTACTTGTACAGAACTCCCAACCTGTGAGTCTAGTCAGCCCACATAAACCAGACAGGGAGGTAAGTGAACGTTATGTATTTTTCAAATTAATTAATTCTATCGATTTCTGTTGCGTTTAATTTTATTATATGGAAGTTTTACAACTACTGTCGTGACGTGTCAGAAAACCTTAAGCAGTAAAATTACAGTGAGCTACTCAGTGTACGGAAACATGAATGGTTATGCAAGTTGTTTATGTTGATTTGGTCATGGCCTTTGAGTATGAGACTATGGTGTATTATTGTACATTTGTCTTGTTAGGATGAGATGAGGAGGATCAAAGGAGTTGGTGGCGAAGTCATCTCTGTTAGTGGCACTTGGAGAGTTAATGGAAATTTAGCCGTTTCAAGAGCAATAGGTAAGATGACAAAAAAACCGTCGTTCTTGACGTAGGAATTGTTTCGAAATGTTTATCTACAAACCCTCGACCAGCAGTAATGTGCTAGTCACGAGAATGTTCTTACTTTAAGTAGCATGTATCTTCCTGCAGCTCTGTGTCCGTCGTAACTTGTCGCTTTGATACAAAAATACTTGCTTCCACTTTAGACAATCCTTTCTTCCTGGTCTTGAAATTTTCCTGAGTGGAAAAATTATTGGTTTTTAATGACTTGAATGCATGTGGCGTGGACATTAGGTACACACATGCGAGTAATGAGCAGAGTGCAATGGCTAATTAGTAATTGCTGAAATATTGACAGGAAACCTAGATTACAAGGAGTATGTGACGAGCACTCCCGAGATTTCTCATATACAAGTTAATGGATCCGAAGAGTTTCTCATTTTAGCCTGTGACGGCTTGTGGGACGTTGTGTCTCCGCAACGAAGTGTAGAAATCCTGCAAGATTCTCTTCTCTCCGACAATCCAAGTAAGTATTTTTAAAATATCTATTTCAGTTCAAATTTCGGCTGCGCAGTGATAGTTGGTAAAAGGTAGTTGGTAATTATAGTGCGCATATATCGGTAGTAGTTACAGCGTATTTGCATCCTATTCACTCCCAAAATTGTCATTTCGACTACCCAATAATTGAACGGAAGAACGAGAACTGCAGTTGTGAAGCTCTCATGTTACCGAAAGTGGATCCAAGGCTGGAGATTTTCTCATGCAATATCAAGATTTAGATTTTTAAATTGTAGGACTGCTGTGTATGAATCGAATGCTTCAATAGTAGTGGTAGGTAAAATTATCTGTTCAATTAATCAAATTGCATGTTAAACGCTAGATAAACCATCTGAACACGCCTTGTGTTCGTAAATTTCTGATTGGCTGCTGTGATTCACGGTAGGATCATTGGATTGATGAATGTACGTACATAAATAATCATGAAGTTTGAAAATGTCGTGCGAAATTTTTGGTTATCTGACTTGATTAATCACACGTGGGTTCGGACGAAGAGACAAGCGAAAACTCGTTGTGTTCAGAAATGAAGAAGGTAGCTGATTTGTTCTGACGAAGATGAGTGCAGGGCTGGGACCTCGGAATCCTGCTGAAAAGACATGACACGACTTTTGGCGATTTTGAGACAACGTGTTGTTAATTTTATAAGCTGGTGATAGCAAGTGACTGATCTGTGGGTGGTTGGTGTGTACAAAGAGACAGTAATCATTCTTCCAACTTGGCAAGGTATAAGAGGCTTAAGTAATATTCTTCATGCGTTAAGTATTGAAAAAGGCTGCAAGTTTTTCGCTGAGAGGGAAGACGGTGAGAGAGATTCTAGTGTAGTTATCAGTTGAATGTAGGACTAATAAATAATGACACTAATTGTGAAAGGTTACGACTAATATTATCTTTAAGTATCTTCGTTAACTATATGTATAAGGTGTTGCCGACCACGTATGTCAGGTGCCTTACTGGTCCAACTTTCGCATTGATTGTGAATGAATCAGATGGAATGCAAGTTCAAGACATTGGAATTCGAGTAGGTTTATGTTTGGGGGATGACTTTCTTCATCTCTGACCCACACACTTATACTATTATTATTATTTGTTGTTGTTAGTTTTATTGTTGCATTTGCCTTATTAGGGAATGCAATATGAATGGGTTTGGTTTCCTTTCCCATATGCTCAAAGAGTTCTGTGATCTTGGGTTTTGGAGAAGCCACATGCACAAGACTCATCTAGTGCAAATAATATACGCAATTATATAAAGTATTATTTACAATTACAATCGAAGTTTGAACCTTGTGGCTGTGGCGTACCTGAATCATTTGAATTGTTGAGATGGTGATGAATATTTTGCGAGTCTTTTATGAGCTCCTAGTGAATTGTATAGGTAATTTGGTAGTATCGTCACCCTTCTCGTCCAGTTGTACATTTTCAATTTCCATTGTTACAGCATAGGGCATAGGTACCACAAGTTTGTCTTTTATTCGAGAGGAAAAACTTTCGCTCACTACAACTGCACTGCATGACTTGACTTCTGGATGTTTTAGTAAAAAGTACTCAAATACCTTCTCTTGTGTGTTTGTGTGTAATTTCACGGGATTAAAAAGACAGCCGTGTGGCAAAAAGTTTAACATTTATAAGAGTTCGTTATCAAATGCTAAGAATTATAGTGCCATACAAGTTCTCATTTCAGTAGAGCATCTTAGTTTTTTTATTCCTATAGATTCATCTGTAACATATAGCGATAGAAAAGGGGGGTCTTTGGACGCGTCTCGGTGAATACTTTGTAAAACCTCAGGGCTACAAAAGTGTAAAACGTAGACTTTTTTCCTCCTTGCGCATCATCTCCTTGTGTTTTTCTCATCGAACCAAAAGAGCCAACCAAAATTTTCTTTCCATCTCTCCTCTCGTCTGTGCGTCTCACTCAGTCGTAGGTGATCCAACTTTGTTCTCAATATGCTTTCTCACGTCAGCGTAGTGCATGCTCTTATGCATTAGCTCCAGTCTGTGGTTTTAAAAACTTGATATTCCCAAAAAATCATGTGGCTCTTGTTTATTTTTTGTTTCGAATTCTAGTAGTTTTTACTAGATTTTTAATCAGTGTGAAACTTGGATTTGGATTTTTACTTTATGGTAAGTCGGTTTCTTTTTTACTGCAATTTCTTTTTTACGATTACCATTTTCACCACTTTATGGTGTTCTTCGTTTTATCTGTTAGGGCTACCGGTTACCCTAAGACAGATTTAGAGTTATCCACTTTTAGAAATTATTTGCAGTACTACCCGTTCGAATTCGCCACGGTGTGTAAAGCTAAAAAGTATTTTTTGATGTGATTCAGTGAATTTGCATTCATTTTAGCATTTACGTAATTAGTCGAACTTAAATGGTGTTCCAGCTACAAACATGAAAGATACCGAAAGTAAATTATAACAAAATTGTGAGTATATTGCACAACTCGATGTTGTGTTTCTCGAAACTCTCGATTATTCACTCTCTCGGTAGTCATAGTTATTTACTCTCAAGTGCAATGAAATGAAATAAGGGTAAAAAAAGATTGTAATCTTTAAAAAAAAGAATGGCTTTATATCCCTGGGCTGACAAATATGATTCCAAGAACTGCGCAAATGGATTCAAGACAAAATTACCAATTGCGTCGTCATTTTTCCGCGTACGTAATACTGTCATACACAGGTACTGGGACTGTTATGAGCCAACCAGCGAATTAATTTCATTAATTCCGTGTATCTGTTCAGACTAGCTACAGCATATGAAATTGCTTATTATAACACGGAAAAAAGGCCGCCCGCAATATCTTTTCATATCAATGTTGACACTCGTACTAATGGCGTTTGACGCCTGACACAAGACCGAACTTGTACAATTTGGCAGAGTTTAAATGCTTCCGGATAGATTACCCATTGAAACTCAAAACTGAGTTTGACATTGCGTAACGTATTAATGCAGCGCAATGAGACCCCACACCACAAGAAATATAAAGTCACGGAAACTTAAAGCACTACAGAAAGAAATAGAGAGAGAGAAATTGGAGAGGATCAACATTCGACTGTCGTTTGACACCGAACAAGTGATTGTTTTCATTTCTTATCTTTAATTCTGGCGTATGCATTTTAAATATTTAATCTGGAATGAATGGTTTACATTACATGCCCTTGCAGTTCAATGGCTGCATTGCAATTTTAATTCATTTTATTATTTGGCTCCAAGTCAAACTTGGAGTGTTGGAATGGAAGTTGTTTTAATGTAAATAGGCACGTATGATATCATGCTATTGAAATGGAAACATGTAGATAGCATTGGACAGGATGATTATAATATATAATATGTAGGTGTAGTCTGGTTGTCAGTTGTCTGTCTGCTTCGTTCTTTTTCTTTTGTGTCATTTTATCTGTTCATACGTTTTTCATTTTGTACCAAGTTATTCATATTACAACAACACCAGTCACTTGGTTTCTAGTTTTATTCAGTTAATTTGGCCTCAGCCCATATTACTAAATTACGACATTGCGTTATTGTCATCTTAGAAAATAAAAAACAATCTCCAAATAATTGGGAGGATTTTTCTTCTTTGTTGACTCATTGACTTTGTATCGCTTGTGACAGTTAGTACCTATTATTTCATCCTTATCACGTAATTCGCTTTCATAAAATTCAAATGATTCTGAAGAATAACTTTACGGTCTTGCTTAAGAACAATTTTCTATTTTGAGTACAGTACAAGTCTCTGTATGTGCAAATTAGTCGAATTCAAACTCGTATAATTATACAAAGCAATCCGAGTGTGTTTGTCTTATTCCCCAAATCCCATATGGACCGAGTCTGACGAAAATAGTGTGGTAAAGCTGACAGCACTTAAGTGGATATACTCGTATCTTGTACTCACTTGGCATACGTCGTTCATGTTTCCACACTTAGTCATATCTTCGAGCTAGATTGACACTGATTCCGTTTCCACTTTCAAATAATAATATACTCGAGCCATATGGAATGACAGTCGTGTAGTTTACAATCACCTGCACGTATAGCCCTATGTGGATCTACGCACGTAAATCTATTATCAGGATGGTTTCAGGTCTCACTTACATGTCAGTCAGTGAGTCAGTCAGATTTCCAATTCCGCATTTCAATTAAATAGAGTGTCTTTCAATGTCCTGTCCCGTGTTTGTCAGGCAGACAGACTGAAATTGTAAATTTGCACATTTCGTCTAATTAAATGATAGGACATCTTGGAAATGCACCGATCAGAATTACATGAAGATAACTTGTGCATAAACGACGGTTGAAATGAGATAATAATGAAAAGTAGAAAAATATACTAATAGAAATCGAGATGTAGTATTGAAACAGATAAGTAGATACATGGAGATTTTATGATTTGTGTAATAAAAAATGGAAGGAGGAGAAATGGGCGAATACGTGTCCGCCTACACACTATTCATTTTAGCAGTGCTTTAGTTATGCCCTTCTTCCCTGACAAAGACAAGAGAATTCTTCGTCAGAGGAAACTCCAGTCATGTCAACTACCACGATATACATATATACACGGAGCAGAGTCAACTGAGACCTGTAGTACTACAAGATTATAGCTGTGAGCCAAATGCAAAGCAAAATGCAGCGAAATGAAAATGCCATGTAATAGTGAATACACGGTGAATGTGAATACACTGATAGATGCTAAGGTGATACGGGATGGGACGGGGTACACAGACAGTCCTACAGTAATAGATACTATCAGGCAGGCCATGATTCAAAAGAGTGTAGAATGAAAGGCCTGTGCCCGTAAATACCTAAAATACATCACTAGTCACTGCTGCTCCACCAACATAGCATTGCATTGCACATTCGTAACTGCTAACTTAACTAACGTGGTAAATAACTTGTATGTTACAACAACTCTCAATCAGCAATGGGAATGTTGCTCGTTGATGGTTGCTTTTCCCTTTTTCCTCCTTGCTTTGCTTTGCTTCTGTGAGTGAGTAGTGGGCAAAGTTTGTCTTACCAACATATACGCACATACTTTACTTGTACACTTGCACCGAGGCAGACTTGAGCTCAACTTGGAGTTGAAACAGAGGTGATTGTGACGATGTGAGCTGAGTCGGAGTCGGAGATAGTCGACTGACATTGCCGTAGTATTAACAAAGTCATGTTTTACTTTTTTTTCTCGTTGCTCCTATTATTTTGGTGATGTAAAAATTGTACGGATAAAAAAGACTTTTTAGGATGAGCCTCAGGCTTAATCTTTCGTCCCTTCATGACTGATGAGTTTACGTCTACACTGTCAAGTTCCGAGCAGAATCTACACTACCTATGCATTCACATTGATCCTACTCGTGTTCGTATCGGGAAATAATATTATTTTGTTCTTACTTGCCTTTACTAAGCTTCTCTTATTTACTGCCGTACCGACAGCGACACCGACACCGACTCCCAGCATAGACTACATTCTGCACATGTATGTACTCATGTACTTACTATTCATGCATTTAGCATTTACATGGCCTTTGCTTTTGCTTGCCTTAAACCATGAGGGATTTACAATTTACCTAAGGTATTTACTAAGTACGTAAATAACTAGTGGTAACCACTGTTGAATACGCAAGTTCCCGAGTACATAGATGCATAACTAAGTAGATGGAGGTTGATAAAGGAGATGGTTGAATAAAATGGGAATAGATAGATAAAGATAGGTTGCATATACTCGTAGTTTGTTGTTGAATGTTGGTTGTTGGTTCGTGTACGGTAAGTAAATGTGAGTAAATGTAAAAAAGTTGTAAAAAGTTGTAAAAAATCGAGGATTTATGTATTTCTGGCAGAGTGCTATGAATAGGGACTGGAATGACGGGAATAGGAAGTGTGTATATTTAAAACATGGAGTTATTCTAAATATGGGTGTAATTGGAAACATTTGCTCCAAGACTCGAAGCTTGTCATGTCAGTTCTTCCTCCTTTCGTCCTTTCTGCTATTACGTTCTTTCTTCACGTTGTTTCCTTACGTTGCGACTTCTTCTCGGTCTCCTTTCGTTCTTCCTCTGCTCCTGCTGATGCTGATGCTACTTCTTCTTCTTCTTCTTCGTCGTCGTCGTCTTCTTCTTCTCCTTCGTGTTGCAGGTTTTCTCAAGGAGTTTCATTTCATTGCCATTGCCACTGCCACTGCATCCATTGCATCCAAAGCACATCACTGAATAGATATAACCACAGTCACTACATGTAGAGTACAGTCAAGTCGAAGACAGACGACGAGCCACATGGATATCCATCCTTATTTTTTCCCCATTTTTGCTCTCATGTTCATCTGCTGCTCGAGTCTACATCTACTATGCCATGATAGTGCCAATGCCAATACCAGTGCCAGTATCCTGTGGGAACAGGCAAGCCCGTCAGTACTGTATTTCTAGTTCGAATCTATTCCTACACTACTATAGTATAGCATACCGTAGTAGAACACGACTAACATTGCAAACACTAACTATAGACTAACTACGTACATAATTCCGACGATTTTCTTCATTCCTTATTTCTAGGCTCCCTACCTCTGCCTCTACTCCTCTAATATCTATATCTATAACCTCTCTCTCACTCACCATCCTCCTCTCCGCGTTCAACTTTTACACTTTTAGCTCTGCTCGTACATCCAAATCCAAATCCAACATTGAAAGCGGAATACTGAATAGAAATTCTCAAAGACTGCACTTTTGAGACTTTAAAGTACAAGTCAACTACTGTCTGCCGGTCTGCCTTCAGCACACACTGCCTTTTAAAAAAGCTCTCCTGTACAAACTACTACGTGGAAATACAAATGCCAATTATTGCCTCTTACACTTGGCGTATGTTGTGTTTTGTGGTAGTGGTAGTGGTAGTATGGATGGAGTATGCTATGCTTTTGAGTTTGACTGCAATTTAACTACCAACTTTGAGCTAAAACTGTGAGCAGTTTTATCAACATCAGCTGCAGCGTGCATGCATGCACGTATGTATCTATCCTATCCTCTGTCAGCATATTATGTATACATGCCAATTTAGGAAATTCAAAATTCACTAGGTATTGTTTGTTGGTTTGGTTTGTTGTGCTGCACAACTTGTGCAGTATTGTGGAAAGGTGGATGGATACGTGGAGAGAGCGGAGAGAGAGAGAGAGAGAGAGAGAGAGAGAGAGAGAGAGAGAGGGGAGATACTGGTTAGCGTTGTTGCTTGTTGGTCTTTGGTCTCGGTCTTGGTCTCGTACTAGTTGTTGATGTTGATGGTTGATGTTAATAATGTAGGTACGTGTAGTTGTAGGCAGTACGTTATTGTTAAAATAGTGGAATAGAATGGGATGGAATGGAAATAATGGAATAGAGTAATAGAGGCAGAGGTAAAGTGCAGAATGCAGAATGGCAAAATAATAATAATAATAGGACTAGGAATGGAAGGTGGAGGTGGATGTAGGTATAGGTGACTTATATGAGTAATGAGTTCATGCATGCCTGCCTTCCTACATACGTGGATGAGTAGGTACATAATTGTAATATGTAGAGGCAGTGGAGTTTGGCTGGGAACAAAATACAAATACTCAAATGCTCAAATGCTCTTTTACCACACGACGACCATTGAGGATTAAGGATTTTCTTTAAATTTTGGCCAATACAAAACTCCAAGTTTTATGCTCCGCGCTCCTCTTGCACTGCTTGACTACTTGGCTTTCGCTCGCTCGCTTTGCTTTCTGTTTTATAACGTTCTTCTCCTTCTGTTCGTTCGTTCGTTCCTTCGCTCGGCTCCTTCGCCTTCCTTGCCGTACTCTACTCGTTCCTCTCACAGTGTGAGTGGTCTCAACTCTCAATACTCGTACTCGCAATCCCAATTGTCAGTTTATTCTCGTGGTGTCTCAAGTCACAACTTCTAGTTTTAGGTTTTTCACTTTGTTCGTTACTCCTAGATTGTATATGTAAGTAGGCAGAAGCGTGGTAGGTTAGAGACACTCGACTTTACGTAAATTACAAAGTGGGAACAAACGCAGCGTCATTTTTCGACTTGTTTCATTCTTCAGTCTTCGTATTCGTAGTAGATTCTAAGTCAAAGTCAACAAAACCAAGATAATTAGTATTACTCTTAAATTTTACTCTGGATAACCAAAGAGTTGTGTTTATCATCACATTTTTTATACGAACCATTCATTAAACCAGATAGTCATTTTGTTTTGTCAACTTCTATTCACCATTATTTTAAGTCGTACCGTCAATCGTCAGACAGTTGACTGAGTATAGTGGTAATCGGAATCTGGATCGGGATCTCTGCAACTAGCAAAAAGAACTTGGATTTGTATTTACTTCTTGGCGTGTGATCGTCAATAATTGTGGTTGTGGGCTTTGACTGTTGCATTACATTGAACATTGAATTAAATTGGAATTCAAGTCGTTTTTGGTTTCTAGAGTGATTCGACATAAGAGAGGAAGAGATTTAACTCTAGATTTTTTAATTTCGACCGTTGATAATATTATTCTTTGGAAGTGGAATTTTGAAGATACTTTTGTAAAGTAACTTGTAGAATTTTGCAACACTTTCGCAATTCGATTATTTTTAAAATTACGAGGCTAGGAGGATCTTATTACCACGCTAGCGATAACGATACGATACCGGTAAGACAACGATTTTTTAATAAGCTATTATCCTCAAGTTATTTTATTATTGGTAAGTTAGTGGTAGTAGCGATAAGAATTAGGATAAGAGTTGTGATTACGAAAAATGAATTCTAAATTTAGGGTTTTACATCATTAAGTTTGGTCAATGTGGTAGCCCCGTCTGTGTGTCTGTTTGCTGTAGTGTAGTCTTGTATGGAGTGTGGGCTGAATCTAGTAACTTACATTCCACATTGGTGAATGGTATGTACATAACGTGAAACTGCTTACATTTGTGGATAATTTGATAAAAAGTTTTTTGCACGTTCATCAGTGGTAGATGAGTTGAGGAGTGAAGGATAGGGTAGGAGACCAGGAGAATCCATGTTTAACATTTATTTCGGCTTGAGGGAACTTGACGGAGATGCGAGGGTCACGGAGGGTAAACATCGCGAAGAAGTAAAGTGAGGAAGAGGCAGTAAGTTGTAAGTAAGTAATCAACAGCTACCAATGCAAAACTAAACTACGGCACGAAATAATACTATTAAACTACAACAACTATGAACTAAATGGGTATCTGCTCGTATCCTGTTACCTACTGTATCTATTACTCAGGGGTTCTCTGATGTCTGTACCACCACAGACAATAAGTAGTCGCTATAGAACATGTACATGCAATAGTCGATTGAAAAGTATGGATATCATGTGCATCAGTAAGAAGTGAGAACTTGCTATGGCATTTCAGTAGCTGGATAATCTTTACATCTGCTCTGCTCTTAAAACAAAACCGTGTATAGGGAACTATAGCTGGTGTCTTTATAGATATCAAGATATATGAAACGAAAAGGAAACAGTCCATAGAGAGCAGACGAAACTGAAATGATTGTTAGTTAGAGTTGTGAGAACAGCTATGAAGACCGAGAAGACAGACCAAAATTGCCCATCTCATCTTCTTTCTTAGTCATTTTGTTGCATTCAGTCTTCGTGCTTCTTTTGCTAGTTGTTGTTCTTGCAGCGATAATGATATGACGATGCACTGTTTCTGCCTGTGTTCCACGTACGCTCACCAGTCCCAAGAAATAAGCACAGTATTCCCTTGTCTTTTTTGGCATTCTCCATCCATTGAGGGAGACATTTTTCCCTCCTACGTGTATCTATTCCCTAATCATGTTCATGAATCACTTTGCTTGGATACAAAGTATTTTTATTCTACTTTAGGATAATATTGTGTGCATAATGTGGAGCAGAAGTAGATGCATGGATGCATGCATGTTTAAATGTTTTCGGGGGATGAAGATGCTATCTGTGGCTGTGCATCTTATGGTACTGCAGGGCATGCATGGTATGACAATCGGCAGCAGAACTGTTTTACTCGTCTCGTACTACTTCGTGTCCTGTAGCTTGACTTTGCCTTACAATCTTAATAAGTGGCTATGCGTCTCTGTCTCGTATGTTCTTGCCTTCACTGTGTAAGGTTCTCTAATAGTTTAGCGTGGATGTGAATCGTGTGAATGCATGAACATATGTGTAGATGCAGAAGAAACAAAACTTGGGTTTATTTTCGCCAAACTATTTACTGATTATAGTCTTGTGAATGGAAATGTAATAGAACTTCCCCATAGGATAGTATAAGGTACAGTGGGAAGAGAATATGGGATATCGGGATATGATACGAGTATACGGGTAGGTGTAGATGGTTGTCTAGCTGTCTGCCACACCATAGCACATGTATAATCTTGGTAGATGTCTGGATTCGCTGGATGTTAAATGTAAATAGGTGGATAGATGTATGTGTGTGGAAAGAAGAGTGAGTGAGAGAGATACAGTGAGCCGGCGAGATACGGAGATACTATCCATATCCCCCTGTTTCTATTTGTATCGTCTCGTCACATCACCGGTAAATCCAATGAGCCTCCAGTCTCATTCTTCCTCTCGGGTTCTCGCTTCTGTCTGTCCTTTAAATGCTACCTGTAACGTAGGTAACTACATAAGTAAGCTCTCCCATTTCTTTCCGCCGCTGTCATGTGCCTTCTGTTACTGCTGTTGACTCACAGTCAAGGCAGTGAAGTCAGTCTGGTTTTATTTGACAAGTGTGTGGAGACGGGCGTTACATTATATTATTATTGCTCTTTTACTCAGTCCTAGTCGTTCTAGCAGCTCTTGTTTGTGTCCCATGGTAAAGCGCATTGAATTCAAGTCACCTCAGTAAGACAGACAGAACCAGTCTCAGTGAAATAAGTCGTATAGCATATTTGCCTCGGCCTCTGTGAGCATGGTATACTGGGGAGTTGTGGACCTGAACGTGGAGCATTTTTCCTGGATGAAAAGTTAAAGCAAATGCTTGAGCGTGGCTGTTGATTTCCATTTCCATTTACATGCTTTCTGTACCGGTGCGGTTGCTCCGAGAAAACTTCACGTGTTCGCGTCTTTCTCCTACTGCATAACCTTTTTACGTGATAGGTGGTAGTTCGTAGTAGTAGGTTTGAGTTGGACGGTTGTTGTACACATTTCAACATATCCCGACATCCATAACACGTCTATATAGACACATTCTTCGTAGTTGCCCTTCCATGCCTTACCATAGCAGCTTGTCATGAATGTGAGATGAAATCGAAGGGCATGTGTTTTAGTTTCACTACCCAAACTACAATAATTTTCGTCTCTTTACGAGCAAGATAGGGGGATAGACTATTATACGTTTCAGAGGATAGTTGTATGCATGATTCATGGTTAGGGTGAATGAGTCAAGTAGGGTAGATAGAGACGGACCTATGAGACATAGTCGACCGATGATATAAGATATAACGCGCATTTATACCGGTATTCGCATGGCAGACAGACAGGAATATAAAAATCGACTCAACTTTTACAGACTAAGGGTTTGTCCTTTGTCTCCAGAAGGAGTGGACCATTATAATATATTAGACCGTGTGTTGCTCGCGATATTATTACACTATGCTCTCTGTTTTATAGTCGAATTATACGTGTATTCAAGAGCCTTATAGGTGGAGGGAAGGAAAGTATAAGAGACGGGAAAAATTGGATTGGAGAATTGGAAGTTTATCGTTTGTTGGTTACGAGAATCCGACTATGAGCAGAGCAAAGCTAAGGTGGGAATCATTGCTTACATATTTAATCAAGCGCAGGATACTCAATTTCTCAAAATGTGTGCAGTTTGTAGTTTGCTCTTTGCCATTTGGTATGGTGGTGGGAACTCCTAAGCTGCTGTACCATTAAGCCGAATAAAACAATTTGTCTGTTATATACCTACTTTGACGTGTAGTGTCAATATGTAAGTAGGTATTTTGGGCTTGTGTCGCATGCTGTGTTTCAAGGAACATTACATTTCGGTAGGTCATAGAACTTGACTTGTGGTGAGTGATAGGGATAACGTACCTTTAACTAAATGATCTATCTTGCAGTACTGCTATAGCCTCTGTTATACGGTGTCAGTTTAGTTCTTTTGTTGGATCGTGACGGGCTTGTTTGGAGAATTAATACAAATGAAGTACAAGGGAAGAAGTCGAAGGATTGACTTTGTCATGAAGCAAACAATATAATATCGCTGAAGGGTGCATGGGTTCTCGTTAAACAACTTGTGCATATCCTGGGTACCTTGCACTATCACTAATATATTCATGAGGAATGAGGTAATCAAAATGAAATATTTATTCTGTCAGTAAGTTGCAAGTTGCAAAGGCTAATGGTGCGGCGCTTTCATGGGGAAGGAATAAACCCTAATTCATACGTTCATTCATGTTCATGAAGGAGGTTCACGATGAAGAGTTAAAGTAAGAGAGAAGGTCTGCATAATTTGTCGGTTGAGTTGCCCGTAGCTGGTGGCCTGCTGCAAATTGGTCGCGGTCAGGTAGCTTGTTCACTCTACTCTATGTGTAGAGGTTTCTACACATATCATCCAGTGGCGGATTCAGGAATTGATCATGGGAAGGGCTAATATAAAACGCCATTATATCTAGTATGAATTCTGAAAAAAACGCAATTATATCTAGTTCAAATTTTGAAGAATTGTCTTTATACCTAGTGTAAATGAAAAGGGCAAAATACATAGTCTACATTTTATTTTAGCATAAGTGTTGAATTTGTTTTCTTAATTTTTGACCTCTTCTAAAATAAAAAAAAATTTTCTTTGTAATTATTTAATTTTCGGAAATCGGGTTCATTTTATCTACACCTAATTCCATGGTCATGGGGAGGGGAGCTTAAGCCCTATAGCCCCCCTGGAGCCGTGGCTTCTATCACCTATTCACTAACCTTCGGTTTACAGTCCTTTCTTCCTTTCACCGGCTAAAATATTTACTTGCTCATGCTTACTACAAACTTGTCATATTATTAATAGACCCAGAATTAAGTTCTTGAAGTCTTTACACATGTGTGCACAAGTGGAAAGGCATTCGCAAAGCTCTGTGTTTAAAGATAATATTTATCGACCTACTGGTCAGCTGGTTTGGAAATTAGCAGCATTGTTTCATTGTTGTAGGTATGTGCATTTCGAAATCTGATTGCTTGTTTTTTTGACACTCAGGTTTGATCCTGAAGCGATTGTTTCAAATTTCAACCTGTTCAGTTATTTTAAGTTATAGTAACGTCCAATGTTCCTTATACTACTCAAATAAGTGGCAATATACGTGTAGGCATACATATATACATTGGTTTTTTTTGCTGATTTCTTCCTGTCGACACTCGAAAAAGGCAAGTTTTAATTTCCATTCACCTTAAGATAAAACATGGCATGTTTCAAACATGCCTACGAAAATGGATTGCATATAATTACATATATATGAGTCTCACCATACACAGGTTTAAACAGCAAAAATTGTAAATAATGTACTACCAGCGAAAATTCTCTTTTGTTACGATTTAGAAATTATTTTGCCGTCTTTGTAGCGGGGGTACCATGCGGCTAGAATTATTTCTATCGGTCTTGGATTATGGTTGGATTAGCTTAGCAAACTTTGTTAATACTTATCTGATGAACTAAGTGGGTGCGATTAGTTTCCTTGCCCAAAGCTGGAATTGCAATAGATTCTACATCTAGGAAGCATTATGCAAATACTACTATTTAAAATACATAATCTCCAAACTGTAGAATTCTTTAATAAATATGTCACATTTCTCCTACCTCCTTAAAAAGGAAAGAAATGCTTCATTTACCTGTGGTAGGTTTGGTAGGTAGGCTTAATAGGATTGTCCACTGTGTGGGTGTTTCGTTCGAGGAATGTCGATGCATGGTTTTCGTACGACCCTCCCGAATAATTACTTATAATTCACAACTACGTTTCTAAACTATTAACTAGAATGTTTTATTTGGTACTATAAATGTTCAAAAGTTATATAAAATACTAGTAATTCCGTGAATTTATTTATTTTGTACATATTTTAAGTGTTTACGCAAATGAGATTGACCATATGGCTAAAGCTGATTAAATCAGAAAATCACAAGGATTAAGGATCGTAACGATCTTAAAGTAGGGTCATCTTTGGAGGTCATAGCTCTAGTTCTCTTCGTATTTAAAATTTAACTTTAGTGGAAGAATGCGTGATATTTGATGTACCTAGTTGTTTATTTAATTTGTGAGAACTTCGTTAGCGTTTTTATACAAACAAAGGGTAAAGGTCGCGAAGAGTTGTATGTGAAAGGATTGTGTGATTCTTCCTTTCATGTTTGTATGACAATGAATGTATGACAGACGTTGATTTATGGACATGTACATAGAGCGAACGTAAGTAAATACATCAAACAGTAATAAGTAGGAAGTCGAGGTTGACGATTGGAATTATCGGAAATCGGGATAACAGTAGGAAATAACAGATGGCACATTTAGATTGATGTCAGATTAAAAGTAACATTTCCTGTTAGGAGAGTACAAAGATTTGGTTGCCTCTCTAACTAGATAAGCAGAGAACTAACGATTTTTATTTATCTTAACTGGGGACTTTGTTAATTTGTTGCAGGTGATATTGACTCTGTCAGTCAGAAACTTGTCATTGAAGCGAAGCAAAGTGGTTCTGGAGATAACATCACCGTCATTGTAGTACTTTTGAAACCAAAGGAAGAACTCAGAAAACTATACACTGCAATTAAGATGAATGGTTTGGCTGAAGCTGAGACTCCTGTAGAAGTTGCAGCAGAAGTTGTACCAGTGGAAGTTGCCCCAGTGGAAGTTGTCCCAGTGGAAATTATCCCAGTGGAAGTTGCATCCCCTGTTTCTCCTATTAAATCGGTGCCTAAAAGTTTAACCCCAAGCGCTTCTAGTAAAACGTCGTTGTCTGCATCGCCCGGAAAAAGTTCGTCAGCAACAAGGGCTACAGCGCCAGCTACCAATAGAAATTCCGTGGGTATGAGAAGTCCAAGCGCCCAGAAGGCACCAGTTAAATTAGCGGAGCGCAGAACAGTCTCTGCTACAAAAGCTCCTTTACCTCCTGTAAAAACTACAACGTCTGCTACGAAAACTACGGTAGAACTCTAAATTTTTGTTTTATTGCTGTCTTAGATACCCATACAAATCTGGTTTTACGTTTTCAAAATTCAGTGTCTACAGTACATGAGCGCTTGGCCTATTTTTCGTTGTTTTTTTTGCATAGATGATTTGAAATCAAACGTAAAGCATACCAAATTGAACTTCTGAAGTTTTTTTTAAATGTTAATGAAAGATAAAAGACGCTACACTAATTTATTTCTATATCTAAATATTTATGTGATTATATTATTTCTATTAATTGCAAGGTAGGCAGTATTAAAAATTTTAATAACTACTAATTGGGAATATTTGGTTCTTATTCTTATTGTGTATTATTTATGCGTTACCCAGGTGCAGAAAGATGGTGTTGGAGGTGCAACGAAGCCCTTGACACAAAAGGGAACAACTGGTGCCACGTCCAAGACACAGTTAGCCGCTAGACCCGCTACAAGTACTACTAAAAAACCACTCAAACCCGAAGAGACTGACAAGCCAGCTTCCACGAGAACCGTGGTTCCTCCTAGACCGCGTCCCGGCACCGCTCCAATAAGCAGTCGTTTAACCACCGCGAAAGCCCCCAGTAAGCAAGATGCTACAAAGGTTGGGGATGAGTCTGCAACTGGAGTTGGAAAGGAGTCGGTTACTACTAAAAGAAGTGTCCTTAACTCGGCACGTTCCACAGCCTCCAAAGAGGGTGTTAGTTCCCGGGTGACCCAGCCACGGCCTGCCACATCAGCTGCTCCAAAACCGCGCGTTCCGAGCGCTGCGTCGGCAAGACCTGCCTCTGCTGCAACAACGGCACCAAAACCGGCTACCACTGCAGCAGCGCCTAAGGCAGGCGTAACAAGAGCGGCACCAACGAAGCCACCATCAGCTACATCAACCACGAGCCGCCCACCTCTTAAAAAGCCTGTAGGACCTAGTGCCACTAAGAAAGATACGAAAGTGAATGGACAAACTGCACTTGCTCCTAAATCTTCTGATAAAAAGATCACCAAAAAGGAAGTTGGGGCCACTAAAGTTAATGGAGTCGGAAAATTGGGCGACATTTCCAAAGTTGTCAATGGTGTTCAAAAACCAGAAGTCGAAGAAAAGATCACTGTTGCCGAAAAAGTGAAGGAGGTTGATGCTTCAGTTAGTGAGGAGAAGAGACAATTAGAGGACTCAGTAGAACACGTTACTAATGGGATCGAAAAGGTGTCCGATGTTGAAATCGCTACTGAGGCTAAAGTAAATACTGTGGAAGTTACCAATGAAAATAATGAACTGGAATCAGAGATGGAGAAAGGAGATCAAGGAAAAGTCATTAATGGAGATATTGCGTACGAAGATTTGATTGTCACAAAGCCGTATGCAGTAGACGTAGCTGAAAACGTTACCGTCGATCAAGTCAAACATGATGATAATATCAAGTCTGAACTAGAAGAAATTGAAAAAGTTGAGAAGTCTGTGGCGCAACTTACTGAATCAGAAGCCGTTTTTGCTTCCGACGTACATGTTAGTGAAGCAGAGAAAATTCCGGAAGAAGTCTTGGAAGCAACAGCTAGCGTAGATGAACTAAAGGAGAACTTTGACGCCCCGGAAAATTTGATCGAACAGTCAAGCCCAGTTCCTCCAGTGGTAGACGCTGTGGTACCCGAAGTTGCAGGTGTAGTCGAAGAGTCTAATCATCTTGTTGTGGGAGCAGATTCAATTTCTGCCGAAGAACAAGAACCCTGTGAACTACTAGAAGAATCAAGCGTGGACAAAGACAGCGGACTGAAAAACGAGGATTTAATTTCAGACCATGCTCAAGAAACTGGATGCCTTAAGGAGAATGAAGAAGTTACCATGGAGGATGTAAATGAAAATTCCAAGCAGTTGGCTGTACCCAAGGAAGAAACCGCCGCAGACATTGAAGACACTGACTCACATCAGGATCACGAATCACTAGTTGTACATGATATCCCAGAAGAATTGAATATTTTAACACAACAAGAGCAACAACCTCCAATTCTTGATTGTTTTGATCCAGTGCCCGAAGTACCCGAAAGTTCTGCATTCCCTGATACTAAGGTGGAGGACCACACTGAAGGACAAGGGGAGCACGAAAGTTACCCTTCGGATGATGTGCCGACTTTTACTGATTCATTCACCAAAAATCCTTTTGCAGATTCTTATTCAGAACCTGAGCCAAAGGAAAACATATTAAGTGTTGAAGCAATTGAAGAATTCAAACGTGAAGTTGAGCAAGAAAAAGAAGCAGTGGTTGATCTTTTGGATTCTGGAGAAGAACAAATTAATTTAGCAGAGCCATCAAGGATTGAATCTGAAAAGGTGGACGTCCCGTCTTCCACCCTGCCTCAAGAAGCTGAGCCATTTGAAAGCACTAACCCAATTCACGATACTGCTGACTTGGAATTTCGGATTGGCAGTCATGAACAGCCTTTTGTAGAAGATTTCGAGTTCACTCGTTCTGCGTTAGAAACACACGCCGATAATTCGTCTTTTAATACTGGAGCGGATGTCACCATTATTGAGAGTGACAACTTGCAAGTATTGGATACATCCAATATTCGTAGCGATGATTTTCTGGAAAATGAAAAGCTAACCGCCATTGACCCAACGTCAGAATTGCAATTAGAAACAGGGAAAATTGAAGAGATACTAGACAATAGCAACAAAAGCGACGTACTCGATTTCGAATACCATCCTAATTATTCTGGATTGCAGCAAGGGAATGAGGAAAGCGCGCAACAAGAGGATATTGTGCAATTGACCACTAAAGAAACAATGGATGATCCTTTTGTAGTTAATACCGAGTTTGCAACTGCTGACGTTCAACGGGGTTCACCGGATTTGGATTACACTAATACGGAATTTGATAAGGATAACTTTGCTTCCCAGTTCGAAAAGCAGGCTGAACCTGTCTGCTCAGCCGTTCCGGACTTCGGTTTAACGCAGGAAGAATTTACCACAAGTCAGATTCAAGAAGAACCTCAGTCACAGCAAGGATTCGATCAATTCTTAACTGGTAACGATTTATTGGGAGGAGAACCGAAGTTTGGAAACCAAGAATTAGCTGAAGGTGTTACCAGTTTCAAAGAGCAAGGAGACCTGGATTATGTTGAGGAGAAAGATGTTTTCAGTGAACAGCAAAAACCCAGGCACGACAACATTTTTGAAGATCTGGATTTCAGTAAAATGGACGTACCACCACATGAAACAGTAATATTAGGAAACAGCAACCCTTTTTTGATCGATACACCAGTGACATTGTCTAAGGGTAACGCAAATTTGGAGCAGAATAATAAGAATGAAATGGACGTTGGATTTGGTTTTGGAAACGATAATGGGATTGGTTCAGAACTTCATTCAACTTCTGGTGGATGCGTAGACACTCTCCTGGATATTAACTCAGCAAACTATCCAGGGTCTGACACCGAAATAATGTATCATCAGACATCATCCACGGATGGGGGGAATCACACGGGCAACCGTGTTGATACTGTGGGCAATGAAGATAACGATGCTTTGGCCATTTTGAATCGCTAGCAAAATAATTTAAATAAAAAATAAAAAAAATACATATGCAGAAATATTTACTATCAAAGCTTATGTCGTGCTACTTGAGTAATTATGCGGTGAACTGATTTTATTAGAGAAAAAATATATATGTGGTGCTGTAATTGGTGTTTATGTAGCCAGCCGCCCAATTCATATGTCCATGAATTTAACTTATTTTGCCTCTTAATTTTGATGTTATCATGATATTAAATTATTGCCTTTACTATCAACATAAAGCCTTCTTAACAATATTCAATAAATAAAATCTTATTAAATTCTTATACTTTCTTCTTTTTAATGAAACCTGACGACTACATTTCACATTTTCTTTTCTTCATTCGTTTTATTCCATGCCAAGATTAACGTGGGAATTTTTTCATTCAATCCAAACCGTACAGAATTAAAAACGAATAGCACTAGTCATGTTTACTTCTCATGCGTAACTTAAAAGTAATTCTTAAGTATCATTAATTATGTACACATCACATAGAATAGTTTAATGCCGGCAATACGAGTTCGTATCTTTATTCTATCGTTAACACTTGCTTTCTAGAAAATTAATGCTAATCATAGCGAATTTCATCAATTGTATGCGAAGGCTCACAAAATTAGGAATTTCAAACACGAGAACAAATACGAATTCAGTAGCTTTCATGTTTTGTGATTGGTTTTGCGTGCATCCTCAGCATTTGAATCTAAAATATCAAAACGGAATAAATTCATTGTAGCCTGAACAAAAGTAACACGATTGAATGATTCAGGATAATTATCTAGGGGGAGTCCATTGTAGCAGCTGAATCACCAACTACACCAAAAACGGTAAATTCTTCTTTGGTCAGAGGGAGCCGAGAGGTACCATTAACGGCAGTAGTAGATGTGTTGGTAATGTTAGGAAGCTGGATTGAATCTGTAGCAGACGAAGCAGCAGAAGGTCGAGGCGTAACGGAGCTCGCTGCTGTCAGAGCGAAGCTGGGAACTGATGGCAACGCCAAAACCGCTGTTACCGTCGTTGTCGTAGCTGGGGCTTGCGGGACAGAAGCCGAGTTAGTTCGCGAAGTAACCAATAACGTTGGCTTGGGCTGATGTGGGGAAATAGTCGGTGATGGCGTTGGATTGTCTGGGGTTTCAATGATTTGGAGTTCGTCCAGAAGTGTCAGGAGATCTGAAGGACCATTTGGGTAGCTGTTCCGATTAAAATGGACATTTAAATTTCATTAGTCTTATTTTCCAGGCATGTAAGTAACGTTCTTGGGAGATGATATCTCTACTACACATAAAAAAGGAAATAAAGAGATAGAAATAGTAGATAATTATTATCACGAATCTCCATACTCAGCTCAACATGGTATACTACAGAAACCAAGACAAAAGATTGCGATTTTTTGCTGTAGCAGTTTCCAAACACAACATGAAGTGCTTCTAGGCAAAAGGGATGGAGCACGTTTTGAAAAAATTAGATAATTGCTTCGCCTGGTATCTGCAAGCTCCTTGCGTTAAAACTTTAAAGTCAAAGGGCAATGTAACTGATTGCAAAAAGTCTATAAGTAGGGGATTTTCGAAAACGGAGTGAAGTCCTGAGGAGTAAAATAACTAATGCGAGCTACGAAGCGCACAAGTTTAATATGCTTTCTTAGTTAGGGGACATTGTGCCACTCCCAATTAATTATGTATTTACCCCTTTTCATGCGTGTTCTCCAAATTTGCGTTTTTTAACTTCAATTTAAAATTAATTCTTCCCGTTTAAAAATGATTTGTTATGAACTTAACTCCGTTTGCGAAAAAGCTCTTCATACTATAGTAATGTCTGGCTATTCATACTATACATACGATTCAGCGTCCATTGCTTAAATTTTCACAATCAAAGTAGTCAATAAACATTTCACTTTCACATTTATTTGTCTTTTTGAGAAAGGAAATTACTCAAACTACTGGAAGCATAAGTCTCGAGCCTTACTGAGTGACAACTCGTAGATTAGGTACCTATAACGGTGGAATTCTAGATTGGGATCGTATGTGAAACTCACACTCGTACTCATCTGAGGGTGAGTTTTGAGTGTGAGTGTGAGTTACTCAAAAGCGCAATTCA
>JAAXYX010000044.1:0-89744 GCA_036851915.1 Ptenothrix huangshanensis | reverse complement strand
GTGCAATCATAGCAACTGGAAGCGTTATAACGCCTAGATGTGGATGCATTCATTATTCTGCCACTTTTGGCGTTATAATGCCTAGCTCTATAACGCGTAGAAAAAATAATGAATAGGGCTTTTGTTTTACAAAAAGTCACAAAAACAACGCAGTTTTTTTTAATTACACAAAAGAGACGCGATTTTTTTAAAATTTAGACAAAAACGAGGCAGATTTTTTAAATTACATACATAAACGAGACGCAAATTTTCTTTTTACAAAAAAACGACGTAGTTTTTTGAAAAGAATTATAAGGAAACGGCGCAGTTTTTCTTAAATCGTACACTGTAAAAAATCAAGTTATATCCTGACCCACACGAAAAAAATCCTGCGGGCGCTACTGTGTCGATGATTCCTTCTCATTTCGGGGAAAACGAAAGCGAAAAATGTATTAGTGCTATCTTGGCCGTTAACCTAATAATCTAGGCAAGGGCTTGGAGGATGGATTCTGAGGACAAGAGACTTCTTACGAATCTCAGTCTACGATGCATCTCACAATGGGCTTTTCACTTTGCCTTTGCCTCGTCTTGGAATTGCGGACTTGTCATCTGGCCTTCACTTTTGGCCGTACACCCTTTTATCCGATTGTCGTCTGGATATTAGGAGAATGAGATTATTTCCATTTTTACTTGGACCAATAGGCTTTCGTCACGGGTGGACATTTCAAAGAAATCATAATCAGCCGTGGCAACGATGAGGGCGACATTCGGTGCGGGGTCGTACGTGAGCACTTACCACAGCACTGTGTCTATGTGCACACACAGATGCTCAAATCTTCTGGTCGTAGGTAGATATACATGGTAAAAACTGAGCATCTTATTTTCATCAATTATTATCAAGTCATTGTTAAGTCATATCCAAGCTTATAGTTGAGTAAGTGACGAGTAAGGGATATGATAAGAAAAGGAAGAGAAGATAGAAGATGGTATTTGGGAGGGTGTATTCACCGATGTGAATGAACTGAAGGAGATACGAACCAAAGTCAAAGCTTAAGTAATGCTTTTTAGTCAGTGTGGCTTTTGAGTCCGCCCGAATTGACATCATGTCCGGGTTCAGTAGCATCAAGGCCCGTTCGGTTCAACTGTCACTGTCCCTGCCACTCTATTATGTATACTTATTACTTATATCGTCGTTATACTTGTACTTGTATTTCCAAAAAGGGTGCATGTGGGCTTTTAGCTCAACTATTTGCGCTCACTGGCAAAACAACATAAACTTATTAAAATTGTTCGTCTTTAATATAGTTATGAATGCAGTCTGGATGCATTTAAAGCTCATCACAAACGTATCCAAAGCTTGAACTGCTATTTTATTTTTCAACCAAAATTTTTTTCAAAATTTCGCTTTTCATCAAACAATCTGTTCTTTCATTTTTCATCAAAAAATCTGTTCTTTCATTTTTCACTAAAAAATCCCAAAATTTTATTTTGTCACAAAAAAAGTTTCAAATTTTCGTTTTTTTAAAAAATTCTCTTCTTTCATTTGGCACAAAAAACCTTTCATTTAATTTTTTTGACAAATGACGTTTTAAAATTTTATTTTCCCAAAAAAGGTTCAAAATTTATTTGAATAAAAAACGCATCGAAATTCCATGTTCCACAAAAAACGGTTTCAGAATTCATTTTTCAATAAAAAAAGGGTCTCAAAATTTCATTTTTCAACAAAAACGTTTTTAAATTGATTTTTTACAAAAAACTTTTCCAAATTCATTTTTCAACAATTTCAATTTTTAAACGTTTCTAAATATCCCATTCCAACCACTTTTTAATGCTTCAAAATTTTTTAAACATTCGTGTTTTAAAAATTATGAACGATATTAAATACAGCACAGGCGCATTAAAACATATTTTGAACTGCGAGTAACATCTTATCGTTGGATGCACTTTCGACGCTTTATATATTATGAATCTTTAATTTTTAGATGCACTTTGGATGCACTTGAGACGCATTCTTGGATGTACTTATCTTTAGATGCACAGTTATAGTTTTTTTTACAATCTACACCTTAAAAACTGATGCATTTTTTAGATGTTTTCGAAGATGAACTTCAGCTACATCCTAACATAAAATACCAATAGGATTATTATCTGACACGTATTTTTTACTTTGCATATTACGACTGTCTAGTTTTTGCCGTGTAGGTACATAGTACAATTGTATCTGCACACTAACGTAAACCTTTATTCTAATTACAGACCTACTACCGCCACTATCTACCCCTATTTCCCCGAGAGGCCAATGAAAGGAGTAAAATTGCTCTTTAAGATTGGTCGCCGTGGCTACTGACTGCTATGCCAACGAACGACTTAAAGTTTATTAATTAACTCAACTTTTTCATTTTACCTCCAATCGTCCAATCGTCTAATCAGACCAACTACACACATACGTACTGATGTATAGTCAGCTGTTCAATCGAACAGTCAAGTCAAAGCCAACTGCTTGACCTGCAACTTTAGCTCAAGATCAAGAGCAAGATCCCGATCGCGATCGAGTCTTGAAAGATGGTTAGGGTTATTTTGGAGAGCTTATACTACATACAAGCATATAGCGCAGGTGTGCAATTGAATGGAAAATGGAACGTCAAAAACTTGAAGACAATTAGATTGTAGCCTTGGAAGGGAAACATTCGACTGGAATTCTCACTCAACGCTTCAAGTTTCCATTAATTAAACTTCACACTCTCTAAATTTTGCGGTGTGCTCGTGTGTTCAAGGCAAGGAAGGAAGGAAGGAAGATTCAGGTAGGACGTAGGAGAAGATTCATTCTGCACAATGACATTTAAAAGCACAAACTGTGCATTGATATAAAGGCCAAGGGATCTCTTATCTTAGACGGACTAGGGTACATTTTCATTCTCTTTCTATACTATACTATTTTATTGTATTAAAGTGTATTGTAGATGTATCTATGTGAAATTATAGGTGTGTATGTACACGGGTACCTGTAAATACTTGTGGTTGGGAAGGAAAGTGTAAGAATAGAAACAGAAACGGTGAGAGATACATTGCGGTGGAATTGAAATGAACCCCGTCGTCATGTATATTTACTTTCCTCCAAGATTGTCCTGTTCAATCATGTATTTAGATTCCCGAAGGAACGGACTCGAATTGACGCGACACAAGACCGTTCCATTCCCTACCACACCGCACCAAATCAGACTAGACAGACAGGGAGGAAGGGAACCAATGAACAGGACTACTGTATAGTGGATGGGAAAATGTCATAGAGTTACGAGCTACACTGCAACAATTGGTGCATCTATAATGCAAAAACCTCTTCGTATTAACATTAAGTATTATTATGAAAGCAGTTAGGTGCATCTAAAAATCTCAGGGGCATCTATACGGCATCTCGCAGGACAAGATGTATTTTTAAATCGCTCGCGATGCATTTAATGTTTCTAAATTGTTAAAATAAACCTCTTTGGATGTTATTAATCGTCAAAATATGATACTGTCAAACATTTCAACGGAATCGTTGAAAAATATAATTTTGAAACGTTTTTGTTAAAATAGAAAATTCTGACACGTTTCAAAATGGTTGACAATGAAATTTTGAAACCACTTTTTGTTTTAACACATGTAGAAATGGTTGAAAAATAAAATTTTGATACTTTTTTTGTTAAAAAATGAAATAATGAAATTTTGAAGGGTTGTTTTTGTTAATTAATGAAATTTTGAGGGGTTGTTTATGTTAATAAAGGAAATTTTGAAAGCTTTTTTGTTAAAAAAATGAAAATTTGAAGGGTTGTTTTTGTTAATAAATAAAATTTTTAAAGCTTTTTTTGTTAAAAAATGAAATTTTGAAAGCCGTTTTTGTTAAAAAATGAAATTTTGAAGCGTTTTTTATTCAAAAACTAAATATTGCTGTCCCAGATGCGTTTTAATGCGTATGTGATACACGAAAGATACATCCTAACTGCGGTCATAACTGTACTAACTACGTGTACATAATTGCTTGGCGTTTTAGATGCATGTTTCGTGTTATAAGATTCTGGAGTTTTTCAGTGTACATTTACTACTATACTAAAATGTCCATGTTCGCGAAAGTGTCAGGGAGGCGTACAATGACAATCCCTTGGCTTTTACACGTAGAATGTCCAGCAAATTGCAAGGAGGGAAGAAGAAAGGAAGGAAGAACCTAAACCTGATTCTTATTCTACGCGACTGCACACTCAACTAGGGAAAAAGAAAAGCTTCCTGTTATCACAGTCAGACAGGCAAAAAATAGTAATCGAATCGCTTCTCCCATTGCTTTTCCTCTCCCCTTTACTCTCGCTCGCTGTCCATGTCCATCCATTCTCATTCACACAGGCTTTTTTACACTTTTGCTTAATCTGACGATCTTGACCACCCTGTCCCTGCGTTTCTCCCACGCTCGTAGTCATACCTAAGTGATAAATAAATATGTCAAGTCTCTATATACGAACAATTGAATTTTTGCATCTTCTTCACTATCCATCCGCCAGGCAAGTCAAGCCAAGCGTCCAGAGAAATCCGTACTTTCCCATCCATACGTATGTACCTATGTATCAAGAAGGAGAACGGTGCGGTGGGGGGAAATTTCATGGATTTCCAAAGCACACTTGTCAACATTTCACTTTGCACTGTCATTGTCATTGCAGTCAGTCTTAGTCTTTTATCTCTAAGCACATTCATTCTCGCAAACTCTATTTCCTATCTTCCCTGATGACCACACCACGAACCACGGGGCGAATTCGAACCAAGCTTTGAAGCTTGCGGAGCAACAAGAGAAATTGCTTTATGTCTTTCGGGAAAGTACCTTTTCTTCTTCTTGCTCCTGATTCATTTACGGTATGCATGAGCACTCGGAATTAATTTATGTTGGGTTAAAACCCTCTGCAGACTAAGGGGTTTAAATACCTGCCGGTAAAAAGACTCTAGTAGCTACACTGTAGAAACTGAAGAATCTTAATACAGGACAAAATATATCTAGGATTGTAAAAACCTACTCGAATTTGGTACAATTATGAACGCAGATAGGTTGCATCACGAGTGTACCACAAGCGCATCTTGGGCTGTGAGATTTCCTATTTCAAGCATTTTTTAAACGTCTCAAAATTTTCTATTTTGGCGATTGTTAAACAAAATTCTCTTTTTCAACAATTTTCTACTGTTCCAACATTTCCTATTTTAACAGTTTTGGAACGTTGCAAAAATTTCATATTTTTATAACTTTTAAACGTTTTAAACTTTTCTATTTTTACAATTTTGTAGCGCTTCAAAATTTTGTATTTTTACAATTTTTTAACGTTTCAAAATTTACAGAAAGTGGAAAATTTTTGAAACCTTTGATTTCCTATTTCAAAAATTTTGAAAAGTTTCAATATTTCATTTCAAAGATTTTAAAATCGTCCAAAGTTTCCGGTTTTGACAATTTCAGTGTTCACTTGTTTCACAACAATTTCGATCATTTTTAAACCTGCCAAAGGTTTATATTTTGACAATTTGTTAACCTTCCAAAATTTCCTATCTTCATAATTTGAAAGCATCGCAAACACGTAACTTAGGCTGCGAGCTTTAGACTCAAAGGTGTAATTTAGATCATTAGATCTACTTTAGACGAATTAAGATGCAACCTAACTGCGTTCATAATACATATACTAAACACGTACTTACAGGTTTTTGGTGTTTTAGGTACACTCATTTTTACAGTGTGCAGTAGGCTTTGTTTGAAATTAAACATTTTGCAATAATTATATAGCAGGTACGTATATTACGTAAAGCAAGATGAGGTATACATATGTGACAGGCATAGGCTAATGAAGTGGCCAAGCTATTACAATCGCAATGAAGAATTTCAGTGACTTATGTAAAATGGAAGCCCTTGAGTAAGATGTTGAGCAATGGCAATCAGAGGGACGAAGAAAACAAAGATTGAGACCCTATCTGTAAATGGGCGATGCCTTGGTCTTTTTAAAATTAGGATGCGAATGTACGTAAGCACCGCATTGTCGTCCAAATTGTAAGCTCTACAAAGAGTAAATAAGGAGTAAAGGTTGGGAGCTGGAAAGGGATGAAAGTCCAAGGTGGAAGTGGAAGAGGAGAGAGGAGAGACTAGAAAAGTCTAGAGATGAGAGATAAGAGGCTTTGAAATCAAAATTAGACTGTGGCAGTAAGGAGTGATGGAATGGGGAGCATAAAATTGAGAATGGTGGAGTGTGTAGGGAAACGGATAATTTATCTAGTTAAAAATATGACTTTGAGCGTGAATACAATTTTCACCTTTTCCCTCTCAACGGACTCGCTCGTTTCACTGTACTGCACTGCCATGCTTAAGTACCAAGATAGCAAGTTATGTACATATTGAAGGGAGGTAGCTTATATAGTTATCCACGTACACTGCAGAAGCTGGTGCATTTACAACGCAAAAGACCTACACCTATTTAGTATATTAATTTTGGGTTATGTGAGCAATTAGAATGCATTTCAATTTCATCCAAAGTGAATCTGAAAATCTAAAATGAGTGTAAAGCGAATCCATAGTGCATCTCGCAGTCCAAGATGCGTTTATAATAAATTGTGCAATACATTTGTTTCAAGATTGTTGAAAAAGGAAATTTTGACATGCTTCAAAATTGTCAAAATATAAAATTAACCTTTCCTTTTTGGAAAATAAATCTGAAACGTTGTAAAATTGTGAAAAAGAAAATTTTAAAACGCTTAAAATCGTTAAAAAATGAAATGAAGCGTTTTAAAATTTTCAAAATATACAATTTTGAACGTTTCCAAATTTTTGGAAAATAAAGCTTTGAAGCGTTTTAAAATCGTTGAAAAATAAAATTTTGAAACGCTTAAAATTGTTAAAAAAGGAAATAAAGCGTTTTAAAATTGCTGAAATATAAAATCGAGAAACATTTTCAAATTTTTGGAAAATAATGCTTTGAAACGTTTAAAAATTGTTGAAAAATAAAATTTTGAAACGCTTAAAATCGTTAAAAAAGGAAATGAAGCGTTTTAAAATGGTAAAAATATAAAATTTCGAAACTTTTCCAAATTTTTAAAAAATAAAGCCTTAAAAAGTTTTAAAATTGTTGAAAAGAAAATTTTGGAAAGTTTCAAAATAGTTGAAAAAGGAACTCGCAAAGTCCCGGACGTGTTTTAAATGCGTTTGTGAAGCATCATAATTATATCACAATTAAATGAAATGCGAGTAGATTTTTGGCGTATTCCCCGCAAGTGGTCCAAAGGTTGTTTGGTTTTGACAGTGTACGTAGGTACATATGTAACTACTACCTGGACTGTTGTGGATGCTGTGTGTAATGTAATGCATCTGGGAAGAAGAAGCACATCAGAGGAAATTTTATTACACTCATAATGATTGCTGATAATGAGGATTTCCCTTTTAACAGTCTCTCGTGCCATTGAATTAAAATTAACGTTATAGCATGTCAATGTCAATTTCATTCGTATTCTCATATTTAATGCCTTTTAGTAGTCACCGCTGCCTTGTTATCCTATGCTTTACACATCTACGCTACATACACTCTACTACTTCACAACCTATACTCTATTGAGATCAAACGTATAAAATTTAAATTGGAAAGACCAAAGCAATCTAGCTACGGAAATACCTACGTAGGTATCCAAGCCAAGCCAAGCCAGGCCAAGGTACCTACGGAGTTATGAGGTAGTTGACAATTTTCATTTGCAGCAACTGAAGCGACTACCTTTCTCTCCCTTTCCCTTTCCCTTCACTTTCCTTTCCTTTCCTTTGACTTGACTTTTGCTCTTGCCTCTTTAAAATCCCAGGAGTAAATTGAAATTGAATTGAAATTTTGCAAAACACTCTCCCTTTCACTTTGATGGGAGTTTGCTGGGACTGGTTCTAACTTCTAACTTTTAGTAGGCATTAAAATAGTACCTATAGGAAGGTAAAGGTAATCGGAATGCTATGGCAGCGGCAGCAGGGCAGGATAAATATTGAAGTGTAAAGGGAAAGCGACGGAGTTGTAATTTATATCAACTCTTAAGGTCAGGCGATAAATGCGAACGCTATTTCCGTGCCAGTTGCTCCTACCTATCCGAGACTTGGAACGGAACAACAGGTTGACTTTGCTTCCCCTTCAATTACGTCTTCCACTCTCTGCTTCCCACACGACGGATTTCAAGGTCATAATTATATTACCATTAGACGTTCGAGATGGGTAGCTTCCTTGCCCTCATTCAACAAAAAGAGGATGACATTCCAATAAATGAATAAGTGTTCCGAGTTGCCAACGTACTTGTAATGAATTACAATCATGGAAACTAACCAACCTAAGACCTATATATAGAGGCTTTATACACATGTATGTGTGTATGTACTTACAGCATAGGAAAGTCAAGATGTCGAGAGCACTAATTTCATTTCAATCCTTACGAACTTCCAGGTCAAACGAGCATCGCAATGATGATCGCGACTCGTGATTACAATGGTAATTATAATTTTGTCTGGGTCTCATTCCGTCAATAAAGTACCTACCTACCTACCTCCATACATCAAAGCTGTATGAATATGAGTACAATGTGGAAGCCAAAGAATCTTAAAACAGGAAAAATGAATTGAACTTCAATAATTATAATTACAAAATACTCAGGCTTCACAAGCGCATTAGAAATGCAACTTTGACTGTAAAATACGGTTAAAAAAACGTTAAATTTTTTATTTGGTACTGTTTGAAAATCTCTAGTTTTTCTTTTTGTACGTTTTTTCAAAGCGTCTATTTTTTTGTTTTTACGCTTTTACGTTTTTTTGAGGCGCCAATTTTTTTTTTTAACCTTTTTAGAAGCGCCTGTTTTTTAAATACTTACGGTTTTTCGAAGCGTCCATTTTTTCTTTTTACGTTATTTCGAGGTGCCTATTTTTTCTTTTTTTATACTTCTTCGAAGCGTCTATTTTTTGTTTTTTACGTTTTCTAGAGCGTCAATTTTTTCCTGGTTTACGTTTTCTGGATTTTTTTTAACCATTTTTTCATTTTTGACGTTTTTTGAAACGCCTATTTTTGTCTACTTACGTTTTTTCGAAGCGTCCATTTTCCCTTTTTACGTTTTCTCGAGGTGCCTGTTTTCTTTTTTTATACTTTTTCGAAGCGTCTATTTTTTGTTTTTTACGTTTTCTGGAGCGCCAATTTCCCCCTGGTTTACGTTTTCCTGAAACGAATATTTTTCCATTTTTTACGTTTTTTGAAACCCTCTCGATTTAAATCCTCTCCTAAACAAATACTTTTGGTCTGCTATTAGTAAATGAATAATGTCGTCTCAGAATGAAAAAATCTCCTTCGAGAATAGTTTTCGTCTCCTGAAAATTTAAATTTGTTTCCTATAATACTGACACTATCTCCTCGCTCAGTAATATCTATTTTTGTAATAAGCATTAAATATAACTATCATATTCCTGGGTTGGTAAATGACAATCAGATAAGCTCCAAAAATAGAATAAACGCTACCAACTGCGGCGTTGTTCCTTAATGTTTTCAGTCAGTTGTATCTTAATCTTAATTACAGTAGAATTAAAACTTTTATTTTATAAAAATTTTATAAAAAAATCTACGAGACAAGTATCACTCGATTAGGAGACAAAATAAACCATACGGGAGACTAATTCTAAACAAAAAGGGCGGAGACCAACATAATTCATTTAGGAGACCAAAAGTGTTTGTTTTGGAGATGGTTTAAATTTATACCTTTCGAAACGTCTGTGTTTTAAGTACAAACGCATCAAAAAAGTATGTTAGACTGCGAGCTGAGCTTTAGATGCATATTTGATGTTTAGATCCACTTCAGACGAACTTGATATGCATCCTAGGCCTAGTCATAATTATACACTAAATACAAGTAGTTTGACGTTTTAGATATACCAGTTTTCACAGTGTCTCTTTCAGTCTCTCTCCTCTTAAAATTAAAATTGCTTTAAAATTCCTACTTGAAAGCAATAAAGGAAATGTGAGAAATCGTGTTGTTCGCAACAGACAGCTTCATTTCCGGAGCAGACCTCGAGCGAAGATTTAATTGATAATGAGGATCAAGGTGAAATCGTCTTTATAATCGTCTTTGTTCTAAATATCCTTTATCTGTTCTGTGAGTGAATCAAAGTGGAAATTAAAATCAGAATGGGAAAATTAAAATGTGCCCTGAGTACATTTAACGTTTGACTGGCGTCGATTCAACGTTTCATCGAGTTTCAATTGAAATCGCACTAATGCTTAATCATCGGGTTCTCTTTCCCGTGCTTGCGATGACCATGCCTCTCGCTCTCACGATCAGGACATGGATGAAATGAAATGAAATGAAATGCACAGTTGAAAGCTTGGCCTGGATTAAGCAACTAACGTGAGCAGCCATGGAAAATCCAATACCCACGAGCGTCAAATCGTAGATGAAAATTCGGAAATAGAGAGGAATTTGTAGTACCTTTGCTTTGTAGAGTGGACGGATTAGAGTATTAAAGAGACGTAAAAGTGGGCATCTGTTGATGACTACAAATAAATACATACTATGATGACGACATATGAGTAAATGGTAACCGGAGGACTTGTGAATGTAGATTGTCATGCGATGTACAGATGTTAAATACACGCAAAAATTAGTCATCATCAATCGTGAAATTACTCAAATCATGTGCATGACATGCACACACTTGCATTGTGCTGTTGATTTGATAAAGGAATTACGGCTTCCTATATCACCGTAACCACATAGAAAAACCAAGCCCAGAGACAAAGGGCAGAGTTTGATAATGGATAATGTTTGTTTGCCAAGCGTTTTGTGCGGAGAAATGAAACTAGAATAATTTAGGCTGGACTTTCTCTCTCTCTCTCCTGTTGTTGCTCCAACAACGGCTGCTGCTACTGCGAGACTTTTAAGGCTCTTCTAGACGCAAAGGTTTCCATCTGCTCATCAACTTCCCTGTTTAGTTTGTAGCACGATTTTTTGCGTCGTTAATAATTACTTTATTCTGGGTCCAGTACCCAGCTCATGATGGGACGATGATAGGATGAGGCAACTGTCAGAGTAAATATCAAACTGTTCACGTGCTCAACGCAACATCTCCTTGAATTAAAACGTTAAATTATTGCAACCAAGTCCAAATTCAAGTAGCTACACGATCAAAACAGGCCCATCTTAGCGGTTAAAAACCTACTCGTATTTAGTATTTAATGCAATTATGAAAGAAGTTAGGATCCATCATGAGGTAAGTATAGCGCATCTAAAGCTCATTTTGTAGTCCATATTGAATTTGAATGCGTCATTCGTGTACTGTATATTTTGAAAATGTTCACAGGAAATTCTTGAGTGTTTCAAAACTACTAAAATGAGAAATTTTTACGGGGTTTCAAAATATAAAATGTGTGTTTAAAAATTGTTAAAATAGGAAATTTTGTAATGCTTCAAAAGTGTTAAAAAGGAAATTTTGGAATGTTTAAAAATCGTTGAAATAGGATGGAATGTCTCAAAATTGTTAAAATAGGAAATTCTTGAGCATTTCGAAATTGTTAAAAATGAATATTTTGGAGTGATTAAAAACGGTTGAAATAGGAAATTTTGAAATGCTTCCGAATTTTTGAAATAGGAAACTTTGGGTGTTTTCAAATATAAAATTTTAGAGTGCTTAAAAATTGTTAAAATACATAGGAAATTGTGCTTCAAAATCTTCAAAATCTAAAATTTTGGAATGTTTCAAAATTATCAAATATAAAGTTTTGAAACGCTCTAAAACTTATGTTTAAATAGAAAATTTTTGAGCGTTTCAAAATTTTCAAAATATTAAATTTTGAAAGGTTTAAAAGGTGGTAAAAATTTTGATACGCTGTCAAATTATTAAAAAGTAAATTTTGAAACCGTTTAAAATTGCTGAAATAGGAAATCTCACAATCTAAGATGCGTTTTGAATGCGTTTGTGATGAGCTTCTGATGCTCTCTGTGTTAGTTATTATAATTACTAAATACGAGTAGTTTGATTGCGTTTAAAATGTATTTTTCCTGTTTTCTAGTCTTGTCTTTACAGTGTACCTACTAAATACAAACCATGAAAGTAAGAAAAGGGTATAGTTAATACTTAATACTATAATAGTCGGTGTGTAGTAAGTGTGGTTGCCAATGGAAATGGCGAGTCCTTATACGAATTTCCTACACTGTAAAAACAAAATAAACTTAAGACAGGAAAATGTACATGTACATAAATCGCCAAAAACCTACTCGTAACTATTTAGCGTATGATTAGTCATGATACATCACATCTTAAGTCAAGTAATCGCAAACGCATTAAAAAGCATCTTAGACTGCAAGAGTGCTTGATGCACTTTAAGTGAATTTGAGATGCACCCTAACGGCGTTCGTAACTATACCAAATACGAGTAGGTTATAGCGCCGTACAGGCACTTGGGATGGACCAGTTTCGACGGTGTATTTATTTACATTCCTACCTGCAAGGTACATATGGCAGTGCTTGCTTTTCATCTGAGCGTTAGCGTGGACGTGGATACTTATCGCTAGCGAATAAAAATGTGCACCAGATGAGTCAACAGAAGCTCTCACTGCTTGGTGTTACTCTCACATGCACACGTCATTGTACTTTCTCTATCTTTATCTGTATTTGTTCAGAAGGAAAGGGGAACGGGAAGCAAGGCAGCAGCGGCTGTTATCTGTGCACTTTCATAATTACGTATGCACCTTTGTTCTTCCTCTTCCTTCCAGGTAGTACGCATTAGTATTTAATAAGTTTTTTCTGACTATAGCTATGCATATATATATAATTATATATAAATATACATATCCTTTTACAATTAGGTATGTATCTGTCTGGTCCGGTGGGATACATAATACGTATGTGGCTACCTGATAAGAAGTAAGTAGTAGGTCGCAGTATCTGCATACAAGCAAAATCCAATGTAAACTTTAACTTGCTATACTTACGTTAGTATAGGAATATTTCGACATTTATCCACCGACAACAGTAACAGTCAAGGGAAAGGCAACAAAAGCGACAGCGATGGTAAAAGCAGCAGTAGCAAAGTGTAACAACCAATAACGAACTCGTTTCTAACTCTCCGAGGATAGGTAAGTCAAAGACGAAGACCAAAGTCTTTACCCGGTAATAAGTATTAGTTGCTCATTACACAACTAAACTGCTTATATTTTCCCTTTCTTCTTCCACTTGTAATCACTTTCTCCTTAGAAGCTGACGCTAGCAGTCTCATCATCATACTTATCAACTTACAACGAAAAAGAGCAAATAGATACTTTTCATTTATTCAAGTGACGCTTCCTCTTGGACTCTCAAAACTCCGACCTCAGCATCGTTATTTCCTCAGTCAATGTGCATTTTAAGGAGGAAAAGTGAAATGCAAGTTTTAAAGGACATGTGAGTGTAAGAAGAAGAATGCGGACGGTGTTTATTTAGAACCTATATTTATTATTTTCATTTTGTACTTTTATTATTTAGAAATGTGGGAGCGGTCATAAATGATGTCGCCGTGAAGAGGGAAGGTGGGGCAATTTACTTCGGCGCGATAATTTAAACTTTAGAAAATTTCCAAAATAGCGTGGAGGAGGGGAGGGGAAAATCTGTCTTTTTTGGCCGAAGAAGAATACTAATTTTGGGTCAACTTCTCATCTTTTACCCCCAATTATCTCCTATCCCGTTGGTCAGAATATATTGCTGTAATAGTCAAAATTGGTCAGCATAAAAAACTTACTATAGCCTGCAAGTTCAGAATTTTACAAAGCAAAAAATGTTTGACCCATATAAGTTTTGGGTCACATGTCGACCTTTGACCTTGATTATCTTGACTCCCATTGGTCAGAATGTTTTGATGTAATGGACAAAAATGATCAGCATAAAAAACTGTACTATACACTGCAATTTCAGAAAATTACAAAGCAAAAAGGACTTCAGACCCTTACGGCTTTTGGGTCACATGTGGATCTTTGACCCCCATTATCTTGACTCCTATTGGTCAGAAAATTTTGTTGCAATGAAAAAAAATGATCAGCCAAATGACAAGCCAAAGTACATTGTCCACACTCAACTATTCACACTCGTTTGACACAGGATCCGCAGAACTAGACGCGACATACGTATTCTCCACAGTGATAAACCTTGAACCATATTATGCAAAAGCAAGGTAATTGAAGTGACTATGTTTGTAAAGGGATACGAAAGTTCATGGATGAACCACGAGGAGCTGCAAGTACATATGTAGTAATGGAGATTGAGCAAGTATTAATTTGAGCAGGAGGTGCTCTAGTTGTAAAGTTGTTCGTATACATGCATGCACACACAGGTAGATGCACTGCAAGTAGCTTGATCCATAATTACATATGATGAATGTGCCTTTGTATAATTAGCCTTTTAGCGAGTCAATGCTAAATCATATTTTTCGTCCGTGTTGTTGTTTTCACTCCAGTAGAAAGGAAACTCCTACTAAGAAATGAAAGAGGACTGAAAATGGTTCCATCTTCCCCTTTGAATAAATAAGTTTCCCTTTGGCGTTTTTTCCAAATGGAAAAATGACATGTAGGAATTAGATCTTTAGCTGTAGGATTTAGTAGTTGAGCAAACAAATATTCATGAAAAGACGAAATATGACAACTTGGGCGTAGTGAAGGCAATTTCTTACTATGGTAATTAGGTACCTACATACATGAGTCAGTGGCGTAACTAGGCGTAGGCCATGAAAGCTTAGGGCTACAAAGGATTTTTAAAAATACACTGCACGATTTAAGATTTCAACGAAAAAGAGTTTTTTTTTTAAATTGTACAGCAACGACGCCATTTTTCTAATTTACGCAAAAACGGCCTCGTTTTTTAATTTAACGAAATGAGCCTACTTTTTTTAAATTTAAGGGAAATGGGCCTACTTTATTTTTTAAACGACGCCGTTTTTATAATTTACACGAATGGACCCACTTTTTTAACAATTTACACGAATGGACCCACTTTTTTAACAATTTACGCGAAAATGACGCAGTTTTTTTTAAATATACACGGTAAAGACCAGACCTAAACAAAAAATCCTGTGGGCGCTACTGACCTGGGTTATTTATAACTTTGTGAGAGGCATTTTTCATCATCGGCTCAAAGCAGCTCCTATGTATATCAGGAATAACGGTAGTACCCTTATTCATTAATTTCTTTTCCACCAGGGAGGCTTTTAAAATCTTGTGGGAATTGCTGAGAATAAAGATTGTCCAACAAAATAGCTGCACTCCCTTGATGAAACCTCATCTGATGAGAAAAGGTTGAAAAAACCGACACATGACCCATCTTTCCTATGATTTCCACTCGACTATTTTGACTATTTACCAATTCACCTACGCTACACCTTGAGCCACTTCAGTCCTGCTGTGGCGTAATAATCGTGGAGTAAATTAATTAGCATGCCCATGCCATCATGCCAAATGTTATTCACTTTTCCCGTGTCAGCGTCAAACAGCTCTTGGTTATTGCTATTACCTATGCATGATAAAGGAAAGATTGAGTAGGTATACATAGGAACGCTTCATGTAAAAATTTCTAAATGCTTACAAATGTTCCGCCTTAGGTTGTCCTCATGTCAAGCATTGATGCCTTCATGCTCATGTCATGCTGAAAGAAAAACAGACGCAATTGGCAGTGGCGTAACCAGGGGTAGGCCAGGTAGGCCAAGGCCTATCTAAGGATTGGAGCTTATAATATTACAACTTACACTAGATAAGGATCGGTTTTTATAAATATTAACAAAAAAACAGATGCAGTTTTTTAAAATTTACACAAGTACAGACTCGTTTTTTAAATTTATTCAAAAACACTAACAGTTTAATTGTTAATTTACACAAAAACAGATGCGGTTTTTTGAAATTCACAAAAAAACAGACGCAGTTTTTTAGCTTGTACGAAAACACATGCAGTTTTTTGAAATTTATGTTGGGTAGATCCAGTTTTTTTTAGTAGGCCTGCCAGAAAAAAATCCTGCTTACGCCACGGGCAATAAGAGCGGAAGAAGGGAACTATAGGTGGGTAGTTTTACTTCTACGATTCCTTCCGTCTCTAGTTTGTACGTGGACGAGAGTTTTTTTTAAAGACAAGTAGAATAAATCCGAGGTAAGTTGTGTGGCGGAATTCTTTGACTCATACTCAGCATTCTAGCCTTGTCTCTCATGTACCATGTGATAGGGCACTGACGTTGACGTAGACGTAGACGGTGAACCGTTCCACAAGGCAATATCATACAATAGAACAAAGAGCCATCAACAACAGCATTGGCAATAGAAGGGGAAAAGGCAAAGGAAAGAAATGAGAATGAAATTATAATGGTTGTAGTAACAGTAACACTTCACAGTGGCAACTCCAATGATACGAAACCAGATCCAGAACCAGAGCCAGTTACCATTACCAACCACTCTTTTATCTTTCCCAACCTACTTGTCCAAATGCTCAAATGTTGATGACAATGACCATGATGACGAGAGACTTAAGAGCATATGTACCTACATGCTGGCACTCCCTTTCTATAATATCCTTCCTCTACTCATGTATGGCGATACTTCCCTCCCGATATTAGTACTTGAAATCTATACACTGTAAAAACAAAACAATAATAAATGGAGGAAAAATGCCAACTAATAAAACGCCAAAAATCTAGTTGTATTTAGTGTAGGCCGTTATTAAAGTATGTAGTTATGGCAAATCTGCATTGCATATTGCATCAAAAGCGTTTTAAAAAAGCATCTGGGACTACAAGTATGAGGTACGGTCTTTTACGTAGGAACGTATAATTTATTTTAACACAAATTTTAAACAGAATTTCAACAATTTTTTACGATTCAAAATTTCGTGTTTTGACTATTTTGTAACGTTTCAAGATTTTATTTTTCAACGATTTTTAAACGATGCAAAATTCAAATTTTTAAGTTTCAAAATTCCCTTTTTAAATTTTTGACGCTTCAAAATTTTCGTATTTCAACAGTCTTGAAACGTTGCAAAATTTCGTATTTTGACTATTTTGTAATGTTTCAGAATTTTATTTTTGAACAATTTTTAAACGTTGCAAAATTTACTAATTTAACAATTTTTAAGTTTCAAAATTCCCTTTTTTAACAAAATTCTAACGCTTCAAATTTTCGTATTTCAACAGTTTTGAAACGTTGCAAAATTTCGTATTTTGACTATTTTGTAATGTTTCAGAATTTTATTTTTGAACAATTTTTAAACGTTGCAAAATTTACTAATTTAACAATTTTTAAATTTCAAAACTTCCTGTTTTATCAATTTTGAAACGATTCAAAATTTCGTATTTTGACAATTCTTAGGCGTTTCAAAATTCCCTATTTTGACAATTTTGAAACATACCTACTAAGCGCATTAAAAATTTAGCTTTTATATGAACGATAGAAGATTTATAGATGCACTTTAGGTGAATTTGATCGGCCTCCTAACTGCGTTCATAACTATTGGAAATACGAGCAGGTAGGTTTTTGTAGTTGAAGATGCGCGTTTTTGCGGTGTATGTATTCTAGGATTCAATATAGGTCTGTACTCTAACCTGCCAAGCCACTTCCCAGGCATCATAATGCATCATATGTATTCCTTTGAATTGAGAACCCAAGGACAAGCATGTGGTTGGAGGAGAGAGAGGCAGCTGATGCAAGACTATTGAGGAAACCCAGAAGAAAATTGAAACACAGATCTCTGTACCCATAACTACATACATATTAAGTGCAACTCAACTCCTACTTTCAATTTCACATGGTCTCTTGCCCTATCTTCCTTGACTTTCTCCTTCAAGCCTTAAGTTCATTGAACCAAAACTTTCCCTTTCATTGTTCCGAGTTGCAACGCAACCATTCACGTAGATCGCAGATATTTCAATATCGCGTGGAGATGAAATTTACAGAGTACAAATCACCACCACACAGTATTGACTCGCTCAGTATGCTTAGAAACTAGTTGCGGAAAGACAAAGGAAATACATGTAGCAGGTATGCAGTAGGCTATATGCCATGTACATACACTGGAAGATGACAATGGTACGGGCGACGCTACAATCAAAGGAAAGCGAAGGGAGAGCGGAAGTAAGAGCGTTACATGACAGGGCCTTGTTCTAAGATGAGCTTTATCATGATCACTATATAAGCACACAGAGGGGAGAGCAAAGAGCAAGCAGAGTAGGCAGCAAAGCTGACACATCCACATCCACAATTCAGTGTAATTGTAATGCGGGAGACCGAGACATACCGATATAAACTCCATCAACATCCACCTTGTGCCTAGCTGTTTTCTCTACACTGAATTAACTGATTTATCTTAAACCTCTAGTGCATACCCGTTTTTAGTATAGTTATGAACGGAATTAAAAATAGCCTTTGTAAAATAACGTAAAAACTGAAAAATAAACTTTTTAAAAGACGTAAAGAATCAAAAATAGTCTTTTGAAAAACCGTAAAAATTAGAAAAAAACTTTTTGCGAAAATGTAAAAATTCAAAAATAGCCCTTTTGAAAAAGCGAAAAAATAAAAGTAGCCCTTTTTGAAAAACCGTAAAAAGTAAAAATAGACCTTTTGAAGACGCATAAAAAATAAAAATAGACCTCTTGAAAAAGCGTAAAAAGCTAAAATAGGCCTTTTTGAAAAACTGCAAAAAATTAAAATAGACCTTTTGAAAAAGTGTAAAAAATAAAAAATAGACCCGAAAAAGCGTAAACAATGAAAATAGGCCTTTATGAAAAACTTGCAAAAATTAAACAGACCTTTTGAAAAAGCGTAAAAATAACAACTGACGTTTTGAAATATGATACATAAATTTAGACGCTTCAAAAATCCAAAGAAACAAAAACTGAACGATTTGAAAAGCGTAAAAGATAAAATGAACGTTTTGAAAAAGTGGAAAATAAAACAAACTATTAGACGTCTAGAAAAACCACTCCAAGGTGCGTTTTGAATGAGTTGTGGTGCACTTTCGATGCGTTACTGCTTGAATAATTACATAATATTATACTAGTAGGACAGGGTTTTGGTGTTCTAGATTTATTTTCTTGTGTTTTAAGATTATTTACTTTTTGCAGTGTATGTATGCTCTCGTTTAGAGAAATGTTTGAGGGAAGTGAGACAAGGTATTTTTCACTTGATTGAAACTCCGACACGCTTTCAAAGACGAGCTTCAAAAGGAGGACACAATTGAAAAGATAAGCCTTGATCACTCTGTGATGTGTTATGACTCAGTGTTATCTCAATGCTAGGCTATGTGCTTTGTCCTACTCTTGCACTTTGTCTATTCGATTCCCCGTCTCCGTTGGACATTGACATTACCGTGTTCCCCAGTAACGTTTCTTATTCAGAGCATTTATCCAGATACCGTGTGCAGTAAAACTGTGGCTTTGACTAGTTTGACTACAACTCCATGCCCGTAGAATCGCTTTAGTCTGCTCCCTATGAAGCAAGTGCATGTAGTGTAAAAAGTTAATGCATACATTATGGATGTGGAATACGGGTATTTTCTATTTTCGGGAAAAGAACAACAAGTTTGAACACATCGGAAAAGTGAAAGTGAAACTGATGACAGGAGCAGGAGCAGACAAGCGATGTCAATGTGAGATCGATAAAACATTCACGTACCAAATATCACTACTCTTCACATAACTAAGTTTCTAATGGCAATAGGAATACTGTGAAAGCGTTTCAACGATCCACACTATGTTTGCACTTATCCTTTTTTCTTCCTCTATAACCTACAATGGGCATCGTAGTGGTAGTAGCAACAACTGCAACGATAAGATGAGATGATAACGCTCACATTCATTCCAACTCCACTCAACGATGCCATCCTACATATTAAGTATATCAATCTATGGAGAACTACAACTGCCTACACTGTAAAAACTAAGTAATCTTAAAACAGGGATGAATGCATCTAAAGCGCCAAAAGCCTACTTTCATTTAGGATAGTTCTTATGAGTGCAGTTAGGATGTATCTTAAGTTATCACGAACGCACTAAAAACTTATCTTGGGCTACAAAATGTTCTTTAGATGCACCATATTATTTTTACCGTCTTATTTTCGTCCTTTAAATATCCGTTATTCAATTCCCTTTTAAAAATAAGTGCTAAACATAAACCCACCATTTTAAGGAATTCTAAAAACTCAAAAGAGCACCCAAAAAGTTCAGAATTTAAAACAACACGATTTTACAAATCAAAAATTTCAAAAAATGCGATTTCAAAGAAGTCTAAAAACTCATAAAGCAATCAAAAAATCCCTAATAAGCACGCTATTTTTTTTAAAAAAGAAAGATACGATTTCAAAAAACCGAAAATTCAAAAAATAGTTTCAAAAATGTCTAATTTCTTAAAAAAACACTTTCAAGAAAGTCCTCAATTTCATAAACAAGCAATTTTTTAAAAAAAAAAGAAAGTCGAACATATACAAAAAACAGTTTTAAATAAGTTCAAAATTTAAGAAAGATACGATTTCACAAAGCCAAAAATTCAAAAAACAGTTTCATAAATGTCTAATTTCTTAAAAAAACCTTAAAAAAGTCTATTTTATAATATAATAATAAACAAGCTATTTTTTAGCAAAAAAAAAGAAAGTCGAAAATATCTAAAAACAGTTTCAAATCAGTTAAAAATTTAAGAAAGAAAAATACGATTTCAAAAAATCCAAAATACAAAGAAAAAGTTTCAAAAATGTCTAATTTCTCCATAAAAGCTTTCAAAAAAGTTCAAAATTTAAGAAAAACACGATTTAAAAAAATCCAAAAATACAAACAACACTCAAAAAATTCTTAACTTTCATAAACACACTTCTAAACATGCGAACGGCGTTTTAGATGCACCAGTTTCTACAGTGTACACATAAGCCACATGCAATCAAACTCAATCCCATACCAACCAATCTGGTGTACATATGTACATACGGAGTCCAGCCAAAGAGTTTGTATACCTTACCGACTACTATAAGAACTAAGCCATTGGCTTACGATTAGCTGTTTGGTGTTGGCACACGCACCGAGTTAAATAAAGCCATGGACATACATCTAATTACAGACATACAACAGATATGATGCTGAAGGAAGGACGTGAGCAAATTGTAGATGAATGACTCACATTTATCATCTAATGTTACACTTTACACTCGCAGTAGCGGGTCACAAGAATTATACTCTGTATAGATAACAGACAGAACAGATACGAGACGGAAGTGGAACTTGTCACTTGTCTCCTACTTATCCACAAAATAACCCGCATCAAGCTGTAGCTCCATCAACCATTGGTTGAGACTGCACTAAAAGCGTAACTGGGCAGTAGCGTCCGCAAGATTTGTTATCGCGTAGGTCTGGAAAAAACTTAATCTCATCCAGTCTACAATTTTAACAAAACTACAACTTTTTCGTGCAAGTTTTAGAAAACTGTGCTGTTCTAAAAACAAGATGCACCTATTTTTGTGCAAGTTAAAAAAATGCATCTATTTTTCTGTAAATTTACAAAAACTGCATCTGATTTTCTGTAAATTTAAAAAAATTGCATCTGTTTTTCTGTAAATTTAAAAAAATTGCGTCTGTTTTTCTGTAAATTTAAAAAAATTGCATCTGTTTTTCTATAAATTAAAAAAACTGCCTCGTTTATCTGTAAATTTAAAAAAAATGCGTCGTTTTTGCGTGAATTTCAAAAAACTGCTCCATCGTCCAAAAATTTTTTTTAAATGCGCATTTTTCGAAAAATTAAATTTTAAAGAAGGCAGTGTATCTGTAAAATCCCTAGACCTACGTGGCCTACGCCTTGTTACGCTACTGTAGTTGGGAATCAGCAGGGGCCTTATACTCAATCTGCAGCCTGTAAAATATCAAAAATGGTTTTTCCGTAACATCAGATAACTGGAAACGAAGGTGAACGACCAAATCATGAACAATAATTTTGGTCTATTAACAAGTAGCCGTTGAAAGTAAAAATACTCGACGGATCGGATGCTACAATACAAATCCATTTGCCTAAAATATGTACATGTAGGTAGGTAAAATGTATTTTTGTCTACAGTGTAAGTCAAGTGTGAGTGAGAATGTGACTACTGATAGAGAAAGGACAAGGGACCATATAATATACACCATCAAATATTTATGACAAATCTATAAAGTGAAGGGAAAGCGAGTCATGAAAGCAACGCAAACTGTGAATCATTTATTAAATGTCGTAAAAAAAATTCCTACTCGACTGTCGACTACGGAGGATTGAGCAGTCGCTGGAGTCGAAATCGAAAACCAAATGTGTAATCATATTGCTGGGAGATAGGATCTGTAGTCAAAGAATTACTGTTATTGTCCAATGACAATGATTGCATTCGACACTTTCAATATTTTATTTCTTCCTTCTCTGGCAAATCGCAAACATTCTACAATCTACGTTATCTCTCTTTATGCGTTCATCGTTCTGCTCTCTACTACATACATCCACGCACAAGTTTTACAACATCGTATTAACCCTCTTGTGTGGGCAACACGTGGGAATGTCTCAAGAAATAGCTAAAACCATCGCATTACCAGTAAGAAAAATCTTGAGTAAGTGCTATGGTCTGGCTAGAGTAGCATTCCTGAAGAAGCTGCTGAACAACTTTAAAATATATCGTGGTTGAAGATGCAAAAGTAAATATCCTCTGAGAAATTCCATAACGCTACGAATAGGATATTAAGCTTTGCACCTTCAACGACGATATGCAACTGTAGGACAAATAAAATATTTTCATTTTCTGTAGTGCCGTTATTGACTGATAAACAGTGATAATGAAAAAATCATCTAAAATCAAACAGAAGCATGCTTAAAAAATCTCCAAATAATCTAAAGCACATCAAAAACGGATCGGAAGTGTATCTAAAGTTCAAGTAGCGTTCGAAGATGCGGTTTTAATTCCTTTTTTACGTTAAAAAATAAAACAGGAATTTTGAGAACACGTAAACACATAAAAATTAAGCAGTTTGAAAACTCTTAAAGTTTAAAAATAGATTTTGAAAAACTAATAATTGAAAAATACACTGAAAAAAAGTAAAATTTAAAAAATGCACTTTCAATAAACAAAACAATACAAAAATTCACTTTGAAAAAACGTAAAATTCGAAAACTACACTTTCAAAAAATATAAAATTTGACAATTACACTTTAAAAAAAGTTAAATTGGAAAATACATTTCGAAAAACGTAAATGCTGAAATATGAGCTCTAAAAAAGTACGTTTTGAAAAAAGTGAAACTTAAAAATTGAGTGTTGTCAACCATTGTAAAAAAAATCCACGGTTTGAAAAAAACTTAAAAAAAGAAAACACACTTGCAGAAAGTGTAAAATAGTGGAAGTTTGTAAAACCGTATCTAGCATTCCAAGATGCTTTTAGTACGTGCATAATGCCCTTAAGTGAAGTTGCATGCTAAACGAGTTCATAATTTTACTAAATACGATGAGATTGTCATATTCAATGCATTTTTCCTACACTACAACTCTTTAGTTTTTATATACCTAATTATATTGTAGGCAGAAAAATGAATGCATGTAAAACGTCAAAATTCTAGTTCATATATTAATGAACACAGTTAGAATCCATGCATCTCAAGTCCATCTAAAAGGCATCTTTAATGTTTTAAGATTATTTAGTTTTTATACAGTATAGCTACTTGGCGAATAGAGATTTCTGGAAGTATTGATGAATGCCAGTATAGAATACTACATACATATGAAAGAATCACAATATAGAATTTCAAAATCTCATACGTTCGAGACAACCTAAAATGGGCAAATCTCTCAAAATCTCTTGGCTAACTTTGCAGCCGATGCATTTGAGAAAGGGAACTTTGTAGAGATTGAGTAGACATATGATTGCAAGTGTATTTCTACATACTTATAGGCGTTCGAGTAATTTGTAGCTTTGACTGAAACTGGAATAAAGTTGTATGTCAAATGACTTGTATTTGCTGCTGACTTGACTGTTGACTGTATTCGAGATAGAGTAATGCAAACAAGTTAAATTATTAATACTGAGAACGACTTGAAAGAGACTTGTTTCAATAGTGAATTGAATAGTCTATGTACGTACCTATTTACTATAGATAGGCATTTGTCTAGGTTTTGTTTTATCTCCAGCAGCACATATGCCTACGTATATCTTCTTCTGTACCTATATAATATATGTGTGTGAGGAATAGACATGCATAGGTTTTTAACCAACCAATCTACCAATTTATTTCTGCCAGGAACCCCTTCCCCAGGCAACCTAGACACTATACTATCCCACCATATATATATATACCTATATGAATCTGTGCACATTATTGAAATACTGTACTGTACTGTTCTCTACTACTGTAGACGCATATCGAAAAGCACAGGGATTGTAATCGAAATGAACATGGAAATCGTCAGATGATTCTAAAATTTGATCTAATCCAAATAATCCGATGCCGTCAGGCACAATTTCACGATATATTGCTCAACAACATTATTCTTTCGACTTTTACACACTCGCCTCATACTAGTCTCTCGTTCAACAACATTATCTACAGACATTATTATAGAATAATAGAGGCGTTTGCTCTTTCAAAACAAAAGGGTTGATGTTGATGGCTCGTGGAGAAGGAAAAGGACAAAGACAAGGAGTCGTAGGAATAAAGTTGGAGTTGAGTCAACATTTCTCTACTTGTGCTCTCTAAATGGTTCCAGTCTTGACTTGATTTTCATTTCGGATGATGGGATAGTTTGCGTTAGGGCGTTTCGGCATTTTCTCTTCACTCCTTCCCTTACATACATCATACAAATACATGAGCAAGTACCTACATGGTAGAGTACAGTACACTGCACACTGCAAACTGCACTACATACACATACCTATGTACCTATATATCTGGGCTAAATGTAGGTATTGCGCAATACGGTACAGTACTAACCTACAATCTACAATGCAATACAATATTTTTCCTTGTACACAGTACACATACACACTACATAGTATGCATACAGAGCACAGTGGGTTAAGTGGAATGGAAATGGAAGGGGGGGAGAGAGAGAGAGAAGGAAAGGAAGGTAAAGAAAGGACGGTCTACTACTGACTGGTATAGCCAAGCGAGGGAGAAGGGTTTTTCGGAGAAGGTCCTGGCATGAGAGGATTGATCCAATTCACTTGTTGCAGACTTTATTCTCCTTTTATTCTAGCTTCCTTTACTCTCAGACAAAGACTCTCTGACACACACACACACCCGAACACGAATTCAACGTAGGTATCCTGTCCTTACTCTCTTTCAAAAACTCTTGCACAACGGGATCGAAAGGAAAGCGAAGGGAGGCTTTCCTATGAAACCTTCTCTTTCCACTTTTGCCCTACTGTTTCTCCGGATGCTTCACTTCCAGCTTCTTTATATTCCTTTCTTTTTCACTTGCAATCCTGCTTCACAAAATAAACCAAATACCTACATCGCTACTAATATCATAACACAGTCACCGTCACAGTCCCTGTCCCATCTACTGGGACAAATTAGGCTAGGCCGAATGGAATCCGAATGTCCAAGGGGGAAGGATATGAAATCCCCATCACATCACATCACATCACATGTAATTATACAAAATTACAAAAATGAGTATCCCGCGAAGATTTTTGCATTGTGCTCTAATGTATTGCATTGTAATGCATTGTATTGTATTGTAGATTAACTGTTGTTTTTGGCTTGGCCTTTCTTGACGATGATGGGAGAAAACTCACGTCACAGATATCTCGCCAAGTTCTCACAGAAAGAAACTAGAAGTAAAAAGCTAGGACTATATATTATAGCCTTTCCTACTCTCTCCTAACTAACTGAATGCGTTTCTGTACACCACATTACTTTCACTTTCACTTACGGTACAAAAGGTATTGCCGGTTAACTCTACCTACTACCTAGGCACAGAGAAGATGCAAGTGGAAGTGGAAGTGGAAGTGGAAGTGGAACTAGAACTGGAACTGGAACCGAGTTTCAGGAAATGTCAATCCAAGTAAAATGCTTGACTATCATACCATTACCAGGTAATGTTCAATAGGTATATGTACAGTATAGTATAGTATAGTACAGTATAGAGGGAAGGGAGTATAGTAGAAGAGTACCTACCATGGCACAGTACATACATAAAACAGAATAGAAAACGGTGGGAAGTTAGAGGGCCAAAGGAAAGGAAACCATATCGAGCCATGTTTCTCCTTCTTCCCTACTTCCCATGCCATACCAACGCCTCACTTGTTCACTCTCTACATATTCTGTATGTAGTTTGTATTATGAGCCCGTAGCATATCCTAGAATCCTAGCCCACTGCGTATCCTGGTAGTGGTAGGTATGCACTTGTCTAAATGTAGACATTGTCATTCTCGCTCCGGCTGTTTGCCGAATGTTTTCTAGCCGCTACGACTCTCTCGCTCTCTCTCTCTCTCTTTCTCTCTCTTCAGAAGCAGAGAGAACGAGAGCATCCAGTTCGCCGAAATATACATTGCCCGTAACAACCATCTTTCTTCTCAGTCAGTCTTTGCTGCTTGCTGCCGACCCAACAAACAACTGTTCTCTCCCTCCATTTCCGGTCATTAACATGTGCACCGCGTTCTCACATCTACCTTTCTAACAGTGCCACGGCCAGAGTATAATACCATGGTTTAGTTAGTGCGCAAAAAAAGCAAATCTTCTGTCTCTTATATGTAGGCTGTCAAATGCCCATTGGTACAAACTAGCTTCGACTGTTCAGTGTCCGCTTAAATAAAATACAACATCAATGGTCATCGAGCTCAGAAATGATTCTTCTTGAATCAAAGAATCTACTAGAGAGAAATCAATCTTTTTTCCTTATCACACATCATCATCAACTTCATCATCATCATCATCATAGCCAGGATTTTTGTTTTAATTCGCACATCGTTCAAACTAACTATTGCAGGATAATCTCAAAGAAGATTACCTTTTAAGCTGTACTACAAACATACATACATATGTATGTAGGTACGATATCAGTTTGCTAGTTCGAGCTGGTTCGTGAAAGAGAAAATAAATACTAATAATACTGACGTTGCTACATGAAAATGACAAAAATTGGAAAAGTTATTGGTGAGAAAATTTCTCATCTACATTCCATGTGAAGATTGAAGAAAATTGACGAGACTGAGGTTGTGAGGAGTGAGTGTGCTCGAATTAAATGGGCATGGAACTCGGGGAGAAGTAGTAGTCGTCAAGTTTCCATCTCCATGCCTTATGCTAGGATTATCTCCTAGGGTAAGTCAACTACTAATTTATTTTTATATCCTGAAAAATTACTCGGCTAAGTGTAAGTACGATCTGTATTCATCATTCATATCAGCTCAAATTGATTTTTTAGTAGGACAACATCATAGGGAAGCATGAGTTTGGTAATCTGACTGTTTCAAATTCATCGTCGTACTAATTACTAATATTAATTACGTACCTGTCTCCAATTTGGAGTAATGGACAAATTGATGAAAGGTAAGAGGAATAAATGTCACAATGAGTTTGCAATAAAAGGATGCAGAGGCGTATCTAGAAAAAGTTCGTGGAGGGGGCTAGTGAAAAAACCTCATATCTAGTGTAAGCTTCAAAAAGGTGCACGTATTTTTGTGTAAATTAAAAAAATTGCATCTGTTTTTCTGTAAATTTACAAAAAAAAGGGCCCGTTTTTGTGTACATTTCAAAAAACTGCATCTCTTTTTCTGCAAATTTAAAAAGCTGCACCTGTTTTTCTGTAAATTTAAAAAAACTGCACCTGTTATTTCTGTAAATTTAAAAAAAATTGCACCTGTTTTTGTGTTAATTTCAAAAAACGACACCTGTTTTTTGTAAATTTAAAAAAACTGCGCGTGTTTTTGTGTTAATTTAAAAAAACTGTACCTATTTTTTGCAAATAAAATGCACCTTTTTTTCTGTAAATTTCAAAATACTGCACTTGTTTTTCTGTAAATTTCAAAAAACGCATTATACCTAGCTTAAATTTCGAAAAAAACTCGTATCTACACATAATTTTATTTTCATGGAGGGGGGCTACAGCTCCTTTTCTTGGTCCGCGATCGAAAGGATGCATGTATACAGTGCATTATAAGTTTGTGGTTGTCTGTAAAATGGAAGGAAAGATTTTTGCTCGTTTACGTATAAAGGCTAAACAACTGTGACTCACTTAAGTCAAGAGCAATCTCATTGGAATGCATTGCCACGTCTTGCACTAGATCGTGGTGAATGCTGGAGGTGAGATGTGCCAGTTATTGTCACCTGATTAGAGACTGTAATAAAACATGATATGAAACTCTTTATTGTTGATTGTCTGTTCGGTTGAAATGAAAGGTGAGACGAATGAACCTAGAACATGAGTATGTGTCATGTGTATTGGAATTTGGCGCTAAAGATGTGAAGGTGAAAACTTTGAAAGTCAACAACGAGATTGAGTTAATCAATGTCTTGATTCTTGAGTAATATTTGGAAGGAGGAATGCCTTGGGTTTCTATTCGCCCAAGGTACATCTTATCGTTAGCATTTCATCTCGAAACGTTTTCTCAGCAATTCTTTTCCATTGACTAGAGCCAAGTGAGAAAAGTAAACTTTGTCCATTATCGTTGGTTGTTGGGCCCTCCCTTTTACTGTTCACTACTTCAACCCTCAGCTCAACTCTTGTCACTTGTTTTCCCTTATCCCAAGCCAGTGTGTGTGTGTGTGTGTGTATGTGTATGTGTATGTAAGTGTAATGAAGGGAACATAAGAAAAACAGTAAAACACGGAAGCGAACGAGTTTTTATCCAAAACACGATATCAACTTGTACGCCTCCTTTCACCTTCAACTTTTTCTCTCTCCTTATTTTCTAATTAATGTAGGATTGTGTGAAACGTCTAATCTTGTCGCTGTCTCACCTTCTTACTTCATTTCTCCGAACGAGTGTGCAGATGGGGAATTGTGTGTAAGTGTGTAATCTACGTGTTTATGATGAGACATCATAAACTACTGGGTGAGCAGTAGCGAAACTAGGTGTAGGCTATGTAGGCTATGCATGTAGGCTCACAAAGGCTTTTAAAAAAACACAATGAACTTTAAGAGTTCCTTGTGTCCACGCAGCTTTTTCAAATTTACATACAAGAAAACGACACGGTTTTTTTTAAATTTACACGACAAGGGAGCAGTTTTTTCAAAATTTACCCGGAAAAGAAGCCGTTTTTTAAATTTGCACGAAAAAGGCGCCGTTTTTTTAAATTTACGCGAAAAAGGCTCAGTTTTTTTTAAATTTACGCTAAAAAGGCTCAGTTTTTTTAAATTTACCCTGAAAAGGAGCCGTTTTTTAAAATTACACGAAAAAGGCGCCGTTTTTTTAAAAATTTACCCGGAAAAGGAGTCGTTTTTTAAAATTATACGAAAAAGGCACCGTTTTTTTTAAATTTACCCGGAAAAGGAGTCGTTTTTTTAAATTCACACGAAAAAGGCGCAGTTTTTTTTAATTTGCCCGGAAAAGGAGCGGTTTTTTTAAATTTACACGGAAAAGGCGCAATTTTTTTAAAATTAAAACTAGATAAGATACAGTTTTTTTAAATTTTACACTGGATGAGATGAAGTTTTTCCAGGCCTACACGGAAAAAATCGTGCGGGCGCTACTGTGTGAGAGGAACGTGAACATGGAATTGCTCTCTTGAATCTAAGTCCAAAGTGGGGGCGACGACTGATAAACTTTCTCTCTCATTTTCACTCCCTCCTGTCTCGTCCTCTTCTGTCATGTCCTTCTCTGTCTAATCGTGAGAGCGTAAGTTCGTCTTGTTGGTTAGTCATAATGAAGGGACGTCCAAGTCAGAGCAGGAATAACGAAAAGAGTAATTATTTAGGGAATTTTGTCGCAAGTCATAAATTATGGTATGAGTGTCACCGCCTTTGTTTGAATTATTCATTGAATTACAAACCAGAACCAGAGCCAGATTCAGAGCCAGGTTCCGTATGAGAATGGGTATGAGGAGTTTGGATTTATCTACCTATGCATTTAGTCTGACGGTAAGTGCAAGCTCAGTGTAGTTATGGATGGAATGTGGGAATCTTTCGAAGCTCCTCTCGTTTTTATGCTCACAATAAAAGCGGGGAAGAAAGAGAGAAAAAAGAAATGTCATATTTGATGTTTGTATTCATTTATTTCTTTTACTCGGAATCTTAATTTCATAGTCATCTTTGAATTTACGCTTTTGAATCAAAACTTTTCCTTTCTGCCCTTTTACTCAATTTGGGATTGCAGCGGAGAAGAGAGTAGAGCAGAGAAGCGAAATGGAATTCGGAACATAGATGATTATTTTGTTTTTGATTCTGGGGTTGATGCTGATGTTGATGCCGATGCTGATTTTGTGACTTTGCCTTGTTGAGAAATGAAGGCGGGGCATGCGACCTACGATTTAAATTTTTTATTTGCTCTAGCTCTACTTCTGCAATGTAAAAACTGATACATCTAATACACAAAAAACGTGCCAGTATTTAGCATAATTTTGAACGCAGGATGCATCTCAAGTTTGCCTAAAGTTCATCTAAAGTGCATCCGGCAGCCCAAGATGCGATTCAATTCCAGTTTATGCGCTAAGAAAGTACACGGAAGTTTTAAAAACCCTAGAGAAAAAATAAGCTCTTCGGAAATATTAGGAAAAAAAAAATAAAAATTAGGTGTTTCGAAAAATGTAAAAAAAATAAAAAATAGACGTATCGAAAAAAATTAAAATAGGCATTGCAAAGAACGTAAAAAAGCAAAAAATTGCGTTTCAAAAACCGTAAATAAAGGAAAAAAGGTTCAAAAAAACTTAAAAAACGAAAAAATCGACGTTTTTAAAAGGTACGAAATAAAAAACTGAACGTTTTCAAAAGCCGTAAAATTTAAAAATTGGCGTTTCGAGAAGATCTAAAAATGACAAATAGACACCTACTCAAAGACAAAAGATAAAAAAATTACTATATCAACTTCACCTAAAGTGCATCTAAAATAAAACACTTCGATGGTGCAGCTAAAGTGCATTTTGCACTTAAGATGCGTCCCAAATGTGCTCGTTATATGCAATATAACGAGTAAATACATACACGTAGGTTTTCTAGGTTTTAGATGAATTTTAAATGTTTTAAGATTCTTTAGTTTTAATAGTGTATGTACTGGTCTAGTTTTTTTTTGTTTGGGAAATAGTTAGTTCATGGTCTCAAGTACCACTTCATTACCACTGTGTTCATACATCCATTAAGCATTAGATTAGACAAAGTGGAAAGTTGAAGTTAAAGTTAACGGACCCTGGCCTGGCCTGGCTTGGCCTGGCTCCGATGTGTGCTTGGACTGGCTGGCTCCAACTTGAGTCTCCGTTCAGCTTTGATTTGGCTTCGCCTCTACTTGTCTAGTAAGTGGGAAGTGGGAAGAAAATGAAAAACTTGTACTTGCATTTATGTAGATGCTTTAATATTAATTTCGATCTTGTTCAAATCACGAGCTTAGAAAGATTCTAGTTGTGCAACCATGTAGAAAATAAACTGGCTAGTTCGTGCCGTGCCTAGCGTAACGTAACGTAACACAACGTCCACATACCTACAAATTCGTCTCTCTCCTTCCACTTTCTCTTTTGCACATTAAATCTATTCTCTCTCTCTCTCTCTCTCTCTTGATTTCTATAATTTTCTTTCCACCAGCCAACCACAACACATGAGGCAACAACAACATGAGAGAAGGAAATAACAAGAAGAATGACTAGCGCTAGAACAACAACAAGCACAGCACAAATGCTTCATGCTGAGCTGTGAAATTTGGGAATAAAAAACACCATTCCGCATTTCTCATTCCAGCTCATCATTTGTGTTGTGTTGTGTTGCGCTGTGCTGTACTAGCGTATTCTTTATGTTCGATGGATTGTGAGGAATCTAAAGTATTGTGACTGGTTGCATTCTCAGTATTTCCCTCGTGTTAGGTAGGTATATGATCAAAGTGCATTGGTAGATTAGGTAGGTAGAGCCGGAAAGTTGTTGTCATCCTCATTGTCATCGTTATTTGGTTCGACTTAGACAAGGTTTTCGGCTAGGTTTGGACTTGTACTTGAAGTATACACTGTAAAAACTGATGCAGCTATAATGTCAAAAACTCTTATTTAATAAATTATGGAAGCATCTCAAGTTCACCTAAAGTGGTTTTAAAAATTTAAAGTTCACTAAAAACGCATCGAAAGTAATTACTTCTAAAGCGCACCTTACATTCCAAGATGCGCTTTTAATCTTAATATCTGTGCAATGAATGTAAAATGTTTCAAAATTGTTTAAATAGTTTGAAATGTTAAGAATTTGTAAAAACAGACAATTTTGAGATCTAAAGTTATTGAAATCGGAGAAACCTCTTAAAATTATTGAAATATAAAATTTTGAAGCGTTCTAAAATTGCTGAAGTAGGAAATTTTGAAACCACCTAAAATAATTGTTAAAACAGACAATTTTGAAACCTAAAATTATTGAAATCGGAAATTTTGAAACCTCTTAAAATTGTTGAAATATAAAATTTTGAAGTGTTCTAAAATTGCTGAAATACGAAATTTTGAAACCCCGTAAAATTTGTAAAATATGAAATTTTGAAATGATTCAACATTATTCAAAAACGAAATTTAGAAGCGTTTACAAATGATTAAACAAGGAAATTTTGAAACATTCTAAAATCATTGAAACGGAAATTTCAATGTCCAAGATATTTTTTAATGCGATCGAGATATACTTGCACTCAATATACATCCTAACTGCTTCAATAATTATACTAAATATGTGTAAGTTTTAGATGTAGGTGTTTTTTCTTGTTTTAAGATAATTTAGTTTTGACAGTGTACATGCACGGAAGGATCAAAGTTTCCGTTTCATTTTCCTATAGTTTTCATTCCCACATCTTGTTTTGCTTTGCTTTGCTTTGCTCTGCTCTTTGTGAGAGAACTAACTGCGCGGTTATGAATGCCAAGCCAAAAATTGCTGGTAGATTGACAATCTACGGGCATTGTTTTTTCTCTTTGTTTATCTGACATTTTAAAATGATCTTTAGATCTTTGCGGGTTTCATTTTCGTGCCGCACATTGTGTACTACCCAGTCTGTTGTTTTGTTTGCTCTAGTTTTCAGTTTACCTCGCGTTGACGTTCACGTTGGCGTTGGTTTACTGACTTTTGCGATGCTTCGTAGATATGTAAGGTAATATATGAGGTGGGTCGTTGAACGCGCAAAACATCCGTTCCCAAATAATGCAGTACAGATTTCAGTTCCCGTTTTATCAAGAAACAACCGCTTTTCCTATTACACTACACGACATCTTTCCAGCAAAACTTTGTAAAACGACACTTTTGAAATTTTGAATAAAGCAAAGCATTCTTCTTTCCTGTCGACAAGCAAGAAGCTTTCTTTATTGGTAAATTTTTAGGTCTTCGAAATCTAAATCGGGTGAAACATTTTGGTATTGATTTTCGACCAATGGCGTAACTGGCGTATGCCTAGTCCTACAAGGATTTTCAATAAACACTGCATTCATTAAGATTTGCACAACAAAAGGCGCATTTTTTAAATATTTACACTAAACCGACGCAGTTTTTTTAAATTTGTCCAAAAGCGGCGCAGTTTTTTTAAACATGGAAAAAGCATAGTTTTTTTATAATTTACACTAGACAAATGCTTTTTTTGAAATTTCACACTTAATGCGGTTAAGTTTTTTCCACTCCTATGCGACAAAAATTCTGCGGGCAATGCTGTTTTTGGCAAAACAAAAAGTATGTAGGAAAAGTTTGGTTACCTACCTACTGTGTATTAATGTGATATCTTTATCTTTCATGGAAAAAATAAAGCGGAAACCCGACATGGGTTAATAAAATTCAAATTCCATATAGATTTTGTAGAAACCTACGAAGGTTTTTTTAAAATGTGAAAATTCTAGATGGTTGTACATAAACGTGCAGGAAGATATAAGAAGATGCATATTATGTAGTTGTACAGCAAGCTCGTGTTATAGATTTGGAAGAAAGTGCAGAGTAACGTGCTTCTACTGTTATGAAAAGGGTCAAAAGGATGTAGCACAATCTTATTGATGTTAACAGTAGCCTGTCTGTAACGGAAGCGGGTGATGATCTGATGTTAATTACAACACATTAGCAATAATAAAATTGATGGGAATGAAAACAAGGAGGAATGTTCTTCGCGTGAAATAGCAGTCAAGCTTATCTTGCATTGTTAAACATTTGCCTAGGATTTCCTTTGAAGAACGCCTATAGGTTTACGTAAACAGAGAATTTGTATGGAAATAGTTGTTTTTATCGCCTTTTAAAATGCACCACGCGTCTTTATCTTTTATAGACAGCATTTCTATCACCGAAGAATATTTCCTACATCTTGAGTACAGCAAAGGACTATACATGCATACATACATAGTAATGCAAGATTCTAATTCGCATAGTATGCTGGAAATTGTTGAAATATAATACTAGGTACACGGTAAAAAATGGTTCATCTAAAACGACCAAAATATATACTCTTATTTAGTGTAAAATATACGTTTTGAAAAAGTGCAAAATAAACACATTGAACGTTTTCAAAAACCGTAAAAATAAAAAAAACGACATTTTCGAAAACCATAAAATAAAAAAATCGGAATTTTCAAAAACCATAAAAATAAAAAAACCAACGTTTTCAAAAGCAGTAAAATGAAAAAAATCAACATTTTTAAAAACCATAGAATTAAAAAAATCGACGCTTTGAAAATGTGCAAAATAAAAAATTGAACATTTTCAAAAGCCGTAAAAAAAGAAATCGACATTTTCAAAATCGTAAAAACGAAAAATTGGCGTTTTGAAAATATGTAAAAAAAGAAGAAATAGCCGTTTTCAAAAGCTTCGTCTCGCATTCCAAGTTTCATTCATCCCAACTTCTTTCACTACTAAACACGAGTAGGTATCTTTTTCGCGTATTACTTCTAAGGGGTTTTTCCCTTTGTAATATTCTGTAGTTTTTACAGTGTACTCTTCGTATAGGTACATATTGACAATGAAGAAATACGATATAAAAACTGCATCTAAAACGCGTTTCTAATTATCGAAAATGGAATAGACTTTTTGACACTTCAGAAATTTTAATGTCTCTTTCTTTCTCTTAGTTTTTAAAGATAAGATAGTCAAGTTGTTGCACCATAAACATGTATGGAGGCCACTGGAATGGAAATCTAGGACAGTCCCTATCCTTCCTCTTCTTCTTCAGTTCCTTGTCATATTGTTTAGCAATTGGGTTTTAGTTTTTGATTTAGACATGATTGGTTTTCACTGGCTTCCGGTCTTATGTATTTACACAATTGGCGGCTTGGTGTTGGTATTGGTATTTATAGTTGTATTAGTATTTGCCACACTGGTTACTGATTAAGGACCCAAGAGACCTTCCTCCTTCCTCTTCGTATTCATCTACACAAGTCACATGGGATGAGTGAGTGAGTGAGCGAGTGAACGGTAACGGTGTGACTTTACTCTTCTCCCATTGTCAGCTTCCTCTGACTCTTTCTCCATGTCTCCACTTCGACTTTCCATTTGCGACTCTAGTTTAATTCCCTTTACTTCCTTTCGCACACGAGCTATATACTTAAGCAGCTGAAAAATAAGACTCACAAAGTTCAAGAGCACGTTCATACATACATACCTACATAGCTCCTATAGCTCAGTTAGTTATTATGATGAGGACATTCGAGTTTGGATTGCATATGCATTGGATCCTTTGTGGTTCTCTCTGTTGCCACACACACAACCACAGATACAGACGACCAAATTTTGAGCTGAAAGACAGACATGGAGAGAAAGAGAATGGAAAACATGGGTTGCCATGGTTTGCCGTCGTTGCGGAGCATTCTAGTGCACAGAGCATTATAATGAAATGTAGTGCGAAGCTGTAGCAAGTATCAAGAGCGTGGACTTGGACTGTAGACTGTTTTCGTCGGAGTAGGCACTGGTTTTATTCAAAACAAGCTCATTCATTTCATGTGGTTTCCTTTGCCTCTTCATTCTCGTTCAACTTGCAACTCTTTCATTGTTCATCTTTTATTGGGCAAGGAAAGGAAAAGTAAGGCATGTATATGTAGACAGATAGCTCCGAGACTCCAGTATCTCTTGGGTGTGTACTTTATCAGTGAACAGTGTGTACACAACTATACTACCTATACACTTCAAGTATATCTGTAGCGACATGCTTGAAAATCAAGAGCGTACCTACGCTGGGTGCTGAAACACCCAAAACCCTCAAATTTTGACCAAATCGCCCGATTTCCAAAAGTGTTAATAACACAAATTAGACCTTTTCCAAAAGTGATAATTGGAAAAATTATACACTTTCAAAATGTGTTAATTAGACAAACTAGATCTGATCAAAAAGTGTTAAATGGAAAACCTAGACCTTCTGTTAATTAAAAATATGTTGATTAGAAAAATTTGACCTTTTTAAAAAGTGTTAATCAGAAAAATTTGACCTTTTTAAAAAGTGTTAATTAGAAAAATTTGACCTTTTTAAAAACTGTTAATTAGAAAAGTTTGACCTTTTGAAAGTGTTAATTACAAAAAATTGACCTTTTAAAAAAGTGTTAATTAGAAAAATTACCTCCTTTCAAAAAGAATTAATTAAAAAATTTAAACCGTTTCAACAAATGACAGTTAAAAAAAGTACTATTCAAAAAAAATAACTCCAAAAAATGAGACTTGAAAAAGCCTTAATTTGAAAAAGTTCTTAACAACACACATAACCCCCCTAAATTCAGTGGCTGGTGCGCCCCTGTTGAAAATTCCAGAAAATGGGTGAGCGTACTCGGAAGCAAGTTGGTCGAAACTATAAACTATCGTCGCTTGGATTTGATGCCATCCCACGACCTGCCAAACTCCACAAAGTACCAACACCAGCACTAATACCAATACCAATACCAATACCCGTACCAGTGCAAATACTGAAATCAAACTATGCGCTACAACTATGTACAATGTACATAAACCGTAGTTTCCTAACCATAGATCGTAACCGTTCCGTTGTAGCAATCTTGTTACTCTAGCACTTTTATATGGATACATATAATTACATCTGTACATACACTATCCAACGAACTACCACTAAACTAACCACCGCACTGACTACTGAGCTCCATGGACTTTGGACGCCTTTATCTGTAATTTTCGTCTGCGTCTCCACTTTCGCATTTCTCTAAAGTAAGTTTGCGAGTACAAGTGCCTGCGTTGGTTAACTACGAAGAAATATGTACACATAATTACAGATAATATGCTAAGAGCTCCTACATAAATGATGCCTCACACATACCTCTACATTAATCAGTACACTTGTAACATTTGTGTAGCTATTTCGTCCCTTGTCTACGTATTTCATACACCTCAGAGCAGTGTGAGTAGATGGATGAAGTACGCAAACAAATGAGGATAGAAGTTCATCAAGGACACAAACAATAATTTCATGTTAGCAGGCTATTTACTCCAAATAATATATTTATCTATTCCTATTTGTATTCTGATTCAGCATTCAGCAACTGTTTCGTTAGAAGACCTTACTCATTTCTCTTTCACTTCCCATCCACTCCCCAGCCCTCCTCTCCCCACTTCCAGATCCTAAGCAAACCAGACCAGACCAGAAACCAAGTGAAAACAAACGAAACAAAATCAGGGAAACCAAAACCAGCACCAGAACCAGCACCAGAACAAGAACCAGAACAAGAACCAGCACCAGCATCAGCCTTCACCTTACTTTTACTACGTCTCTCTGCTTCTCCAATCCTCCAAAAAGCTAGCAAATATATCATGAACCAAAATGATTGGTTAAAAGTATACCAAATGTTTGTTAGGTCGTGGACCAGCATCAGCATCAGCATCAGCACCAGAACCATAAACACGTAACTAATTATGCACCCGCATTTTGTTTTACAAGTGGAAACATTGATTTTCCTTCGATTCTTGAGGGAAGAGAGAGACTACTTACACAGATATTATGCTTTCGACTTGGAGGCTGGGACTGCGGAACTGGGAATGGAATTTAGAGCTGCAAGTGAAGCTCGTCGAGTGGTTTTGATTTTGATGTGTGCTTCATAAAAGTTTCCCCTACCCGTTTTTCCAGCACCAGGAATTATGGTCTTTTCGCTTTTTGCATTCCAAATATTTCCAAATTTAATTAGTAAAGCAACGTGCTTGCCTTTATGCACATTGCTTCCTATTCCAAACTCCGATTCCAATTCCTAATACTGTAGGCCTACCTGGGTAAATAGGAGACAAAGAAAGAGAGAGAGAGAGAGAGAGAGAGTTGTGAATTTTGCTAGCGCTGGAGTAGAGTGTTTAGTCAATTCTGGTAAGAGTAATTATAGTAGGCACACGTGGCAGGGAAGAAAAGATATGACATGACACGACATGACATACATAGGTATTTATTTTCTCTCCTTTTAATTCTCACATGTTGGTAGTTTACATTATTAATTCTCAAGTGTTAATTAATGCGTTAGGCAGTTATGAATGTTTATGGTTTCAAGTTTAGACCATAACCTAGGTACCTGGTAGGATGCGAAGGCAATATTAACACCAACCTCCTCCCGCCCCTTCCTGACCCCACCCATCCCCGTCTCAATAATTCCAATCCTAGTTGTAATTCTCCTACAACCGTTGTAAATGGATGCACGTGACGTGTTCTCAATGCACTGGAAGGAGAAGGAAAACCGCAACTTCCAACATTTGACGTAAGACATTAGATCCAACAAAGTATTGGGCATACTAGGTATGTATGTACTATGAAGCTACCAACACCAACACCAACCTTCCTTTCCTCTTCCTCCCAGGATATAGTAGTACATACTAAAGGAAACCGAACCACCCTTCAACCAACTACCAAGTATAGTATAGTATAGTATAGTATAGTATAGTACTGTAGAACTAGACGAACGGAACCAATTTGATTTGTGGAGATAACTACATGACTCCATGACTTGAATTTTCAAGCCAAATAAACTTGCATTCGAAGGACACATTGGGCACACAGCTCATCTGAGAAATACATAGCACAAGACAAGAGCCAATAGTTATTTCGTGTAATGTAGTGTGGTCAGATGATAGGTGGTTTTTAATCCCGTAAAGAATTCTCCCTCTCTGATTTCCATTAAATGATCATGAATTGTAAATACTATAGCAGGATTTTTGACAACCCTGTCTTTAAACATTCCACGATCAAGTGCATACCTACATACATACATACATAGGGATAGCATAAAGGTCCATGACTCCCTGTCATTCCACGTCGGTGGCGGGGCGGGATGAGGTTGGATAATCTGGAATTACTGTAGACTTGGAATTGGCCTCGGAATGTAAATCAATTTTGTGAGGATGTGACATGACGGAACTAGACTAGAGAAGGGAAATAGAAACAGAGGAGCAATCGTGTTTGTATGTACATAGCGAGGATGAAAGTAAAAGCAGAGCTCAACTTTGTGAAATATCTGTGCGGTTGTGGAAGGGTAATCAGAATCAGAAAGCTACAAGGAGAGTTGATAGATTATTAGTTGAACAAGAGTGCTGATGCGATGACGATAGTTGAGCATTAGCTTTACTTTCCTTGGTTTGGCTTTGGCCTCACTTGACTTGCCTTGACTTGACTTGAGTTGACTTGACAAGTGTATGACTCTCGTAATAAGTAATAAGCATCGTCACAAGGCAATCGTCAATCGTCATCCACACGTTGCAAAAGCAACGAAAAGAACTCGAAAGTTATGTGTGAAAGTTGTGAAATTGAAAGCAACACTAACATTAAAATCATGCCAGGTTTTTGTTTTTTCCCGTTTTATTTACTCTATAATGAGAATCCTATGTGGAGCGAAATAACGAGCACATTGAGTACAGTGTAAAAACTCGTGTATTTAAACCGTCACAAACTAACTCGTTTTTAGTAATTATTATAGTAAGTTATGAACGCAGTTAGAATGCATCTCTAAAGTATCCAAAGTAACTCTAAAAATCGAAAGGCGTCTAAAGAGAATTTAAAGCATATCTCGAAGTTCAAGATGCGTTTTTAATGAGATTCAATTAACTGTCAAAAAACGAAATTTTCGAAGGTTTAGAAATAAAATAAAAAATTGGAAATTTTAGATTGCTTGAAAATTGTGAACATAGGAAATTTTAAAATGTTTGAAAATTGAAAAAAATTAGAAATTTTGGAATGCTTGAAAATTGTCAAAATTGGAAATTTTGGAATGCTTGACAATTTTTGCAAAAATGGGCTTAAAAATTGTTAAAATAGAAACATTCAAAATTGCTAAAATAAAAAAATTTGGAATAAAATTTTTTGGAACCTTCTAAAATTGCTGAAAACGTAAATTTTGTAATTTTTAAAAATTATTGAATAAGGAAACTTCGCAGTCCAAGATGCACTTTTATTACTTTTGAGATACACCTGAGATCCATCCTAACTATACGTTCCTAATTATATCGAATCCTAGTAGATTTTTGACGCCTTGGGTACATTTTTTTGGTTTTAAGATTGTTTAGGTTTCACAGTGTACCAACTCCTAACTAGGTAATCGTAAGCTTGTATGCTACTACCTATGCTGGTTCCCGTGCTCGTGCTGGTTTTGGTGCTGATTCAGCATTCCCGCTGTTAGTTAAAAATGAGTGTGAATGTGGGCACGTGGCATAAACGACAGGAAATAATCCCAAATGACTGCCCTCGTTTTCCCTTTCATGAGCCACCCTTGAACGGAATGCACGTGGAAAACCATTGAGAAAAAAATACGTTTTTTAACGAGTTTATGGCTTCTCCGTTTTTGCCAATGCCATTTTAGTTAGTGAAAGGAGAGGACACACTTTGTTATGCTCGAGGTAATTTTAGAATTTAGTACCCTAAGCCTGACTTAAAACTATTACGATAAAAAACTATTCACGGACAGATAAGACAAACACAGGAACAATGTTGAACACGAGTAAATGTGATATCCATAACGCTTTAGATAACCAAGCTAGACAGATTTTTAATATTAGTCGATTTATGGCAGTAAATAAATAATAAATTATTAAACACTATTTACATACAATATCAAATTTCTCGACTTTCGGTGAGGAAAGTAATTGCGCCTTTGCTTACCTCATCGGACATGACCAGGCACTGGAGATGGAGATGGTAAACAATATTCTTATAAAGACGACTACCTTTTAGAGCTACCTTATCGTTATCGTAATAGCCTCCAGAATCTTAATTGACTCTCCATGGTGCAGGTGCCTCGTACACTCTACAAACTAAAGCATCTTAAAAACATGAAAAAGTTGCCTGGAAGGCCTAAGCCCATTTCGTATAGTAAGAATGCAGTCCGGATGTATCTCAGTTGTTCCAAAAACGCATCTTGGAGTACAAAATGGGCTTTAGATTTATTTTAGATGTATTTGGACTGCGAGATTTTTCTTTTTCAACATTTTTAAATGATTCGAAACCTATTTAAAATATTTTTAAACGTTTACTATGTCAACAATTAGTAAACCTTGCAAAATTTCGTATTTGAAACTGTTTTAATTGCTTCAAAATTTCCTATTTTGACACTTGTAAGTGCTTCAAAATTTCCTATTTTAGCCATTTTTAAACATCAACATTTCGTATTTCAACAATTTTAAGCGCTCGAAAATTTCCTATTTTAACCATTTTTAAACGTTGCAAAATTTCGTATTTTAAAATGTTTTAATCGCTTCAAAATTTCCTATTTTGACACTTTTAAGCGCTTCAAAATTTCGTATTTTAGCCATTTTTAAACATATCAAAATTTCGCATTTCAGCAATTTTAAGCATTCCACAGTTTCCTATTTTAACAATGTTTAAACGTTTCAAAATTTCCTATGCTTTCAATTTTTAAACATGTTAAAATTTTCAAATTTGTCCATTATGAAGCATATTACTTGAATTCGAAATGCATCAACAATAATTTTTAACAGCGAGATGCTATTTAGACGCCTTCAAAATGTTTACTCACGCTTTAGATAAACTTTATTCTTTCTCTCCATTAATTCCATTGATCATACTAATACGAGCAGGTTTACATTTTTGGGATTTAAGATACTCCAGGTTTTACTGTGTACATTGTTATAGTAGCTTTTAATCTCCTATCCTTACTTAAGGAGACGAGGGCAGGTTGCCATCCGCTTTTGTTAATATCTCCCCACAAATGTTTGAATGCTGATGTACCTATAGTCTTTACAGATATCCTATAGGTAGTACAAAGTACATACTTATACATACATAAGGTTGCTTTTGTTGGGCCTTGATAAAGGGAGCAATGGAAAGTAGCATCTAAATTCAATTGGACCTCGCTTTCCGCCCACACATCCTAAATTGGTTAATTGAAGCAATTTACTTAGACTCTGATTAATTGCATTTGCCTATGCAGAATCATGCATATGACTTGAGACTTGAGACAAGGTTGTCATAGTCGCAGTAATCGGACCAGACCAGACCAGACCAGGCCAGGCCAAGCCAAGCCAGGCCAGGGTTGTATTGTAGGTACATATTTATGGACTGTAGCTACATACATATAAAGGTAATACAGATAGTAGGTATACTGCGTTGATGACTGTGGATCCGGTAGTTAACTCCCAGCCTCTAGCTCTTCGCATTGTATCGTAGGATATACACCGCTAATGCTCCTCCTTGTCGTGATTTCCATCTTCATCCTGCTGGCCTATATCCACTAATTAATTATATTCTGTTTGGAAATTCAAATGTTGGTTGGAATGGTACACAAGCATTTAAGTGGAATTCAAATTACCAACTTGCCTTCATTTCAACCACCTTCCCTTTTCCCTTCCTGCATTAGGTATTTCGTCAAGTGAGTTTTCTTAGGCGAATCAATTTGTAATAGTATGTAATTTGAAATTAAATCTACTACCTCCTGTATATCAACAGGACGAGAGGAAGAAGATGATGATTGAGTTTGAGTTGTAAAGTCAGCATCTCATCTGATCTTCTTCGCTCAGGCACGAACCGAAGACGAACCCAGTTGACGCTTAATAATAACAGCATTTTCCCTACGGTCTTTCCATGATATTCCTCCTACTCCTACCCTCGTGTGTACTTCGTTATTTATGCAAATGTGCGAATCAGGGAGAATAATTAGTAAAGCTTGTTCAAGTCGTTTTTCATTATAATTATTTCACGTCTGTGGTAGTGGTTGGTACAGAGTACATACATGCAGTGCAGGCAGTGGTAGGGTGTAGTATAGTATGTGTGTATGTATTTACATAATGATGGCTGGTAGGTAGATAGATAGACAGACACAGATACTGACTGACGCAAGATTTTATACTCGGTCTCTCGGAACATGCATAGTTAATGCGAGGAGAGAAGAATACACAGAAACCGACATGCCTAAGATTTGCTTGGATTAGCATTCTATTTGGAAATCCAAATGCCTTCATTAGGAACCTATGATGTTTTTAAGACGAACGTATGCATGCTGTACACATGAGAAAGCTCTTGACTTGACTTGACAGTAACAGCAAACTGATCTATAGGTATAGAGCATGAGGATTTAAATTGCATAAATAATTCCCATCATGAATAAGAATAAGGAAACGGTAGAGGGAAACGTAAACGTCAATTTAATGTAAACGAAAATAAAGAAACGAAGGTAGTCTGGATGTGGATGTGGTGTGGCTCTGATTCTCTTCTATTTTCTCTCATCCTTCTCCATGTGTATACACGCTCTGTAATAAAAACTAAAGACTGAAGAAAAAAGTTTTTGTGCTCGGCTAGGATTTCTAATTTTCATGGTGCCGATGTCAGCATTTCCATGTATGTAGTCGTAAAACAGAGAGCTACTGGTTCCTTGACTTTCCTTTCCCTTCCTTTCCGTGGTGTAACTAGGCGGAGGCCACGAAGGATCCTACAAAGGATTTTTTAAAATACCTACACTGCCTTCTTTAATGTTTGCACGAAAAACACGCATTTTTTATAAATTTACAAAAAAACGACTCATTTTTTAAAATTTACACAAACGCGGCTCATTTTTTAAAATTTACAAAAAAACGACTAATTTTTTAAAACACACAAACGCGGCTCATTTTTTAAAATTTACACAAAAACGATTCATTTTTTAAAATTTACACAAAATCGACTCATTTTTTAAAATTTACAAAAAAACGACTCATTTTTTGAAATGTACACAAAAGCGACTAATTTTTTTTAAAATTTACACAAAAGCGACGCAGTTTATTCATAAATTTGCACAAAAATGACTCAGTTTTTTTAAATTTACGAGAAAAAGAAGCATTTTTTTTATAAATTTACATAAATACGACTTATTTTTTTTAAATTTACACAGAAGCGACGCCCTTTTTTTGAATTTACAAGGAAAAAAAGAAATTTTTTTATAATTTACTCTAGATAAGATGCAGGTGTTTTTAAAACTTTGCACTGGAAGAGATCTAGTTTTGTCAGGCCTCCTGGGAAAAAATCCTGCAGGCGCTACTGCTTCCTTTTGGCTTTGGCATAGGTAGGTATGCATTGAATAGATGAGTATGTAGTGTACTGTAGGTTGCTAGGTACATTGTGGTATATCGTATATCGCAACTGTAACACGACAACGTCTACTCTACACAGATACCTAGAGAAATCGCTAATGCAAGCTTGTATTTACTACCTATGAGTAAAAGTATGTAAATGGCATGTAACTGAGAGAAGAATGTGGAAAATGCCTGGAGATAAAAATTCGTGGCTACGGGACTGTGGTGGTGATACAGAGAACGAAAGAGAATGAAAGGGGCAGATTCAAGCCTTCTGGGTTTATGCATGTGTTTAGGCTTCCCTTGTCCTACCAAACTGTGCCTGCTTCCACCTTGTTTTTCCTTGCCTTGCCTTGCCTTGTACTTGTACTGCATGTGCTCTTTTCTTTATGCCACCACCATGCCCCGAACAGGTCTGTGCCTGTATGAAATGACCTGACGGCTTTGGTTTGGTTTTGTATTCGTAGATTTAGCTTCGTTCATCCCAATACATTCACATTCGTTCCGTTCCGTTTCGCTTGGTGAAGGGGTTTTCAGCGTTTTTATTCAGTTCGGGTCGGGCATATGAAGAGGAAGAGGAATGCTGGAATGGGACAGAGGAGAAAGTTAAAGCAGTTGCCCTTCTTCCGCTCTTATTACGAGTCCCTTGGGGCAAGGACAGGATAAATGCTTCCAAAGATACATTAACTATACATACCACCTTTCTCGTTATTCCTTAGTCGTATCTCGGTTCCTCTGTTTCTCTCTTCGCAACTCGACACACACTTGTGATCTCACATCCTGCTGGAGTTACAACTATGAACATATGCATAGGTACCCATACCCATACTCATGCCATGCCCTGGCATTGCATTGCATTCTACCACTTACTACTCACAGCGATCCTTCATACTTGACTTTCCCTCCTTTATGCAGTCACTCTTTTATTTCCCTTCGTGTACGTATGTCGGTACAATCTGTAAATCTGTGAATCTGTGAATAGTTAGAAATTTGTGAATCTATCAAGGTAGTGTGGTTCTAGTAGCGTAGCTAGGCGTAGCCAATGTAGGTCTACAAATAATAATTTTCCTACAAAGGAATTTTTAAAAATACACTGCCGTCTTTAAGATCTCCACGAAAAAGGCGCCTTTTTAAATTTAAATTTACACGAAAACAACGCAATTTTTTTTTAATTTACAAAAAATAGACGCAGTTTTTTTTAAATTCGCACAAAAACGACCCTGTTTTTTTAAACTTACGTAAAAATGACGTCGTTTTTAAAACTTGCACAAAAGAGACACGATTTTGTATAAATTTATACAAAAAAAGGTGCATTTTTTTAATTTACACAAAAATAGGTGCAGTTTTTTAAATTTAAGGGAAAACGAAGCCGTTTTTTAATTTTGGTCTTAAAAGGCGCTTGTTTATAATTTACATTAAAACGACAGTTTTTTAAAATTTTCACAAAAGAGACGCAATTTTGTTTAAAAAGCAAAAAAGACCCACTTTTTTAAAATTTACGCGAAAACAACGCAGTTTTTTCTACAAAAGCACAGAAAAGACGCAATTTTTTGCATTCTATACTAGATAAGAAGCACTTGTTTCAAATTTTCCAGGCCTTCATGATGAAAAAAATCCTGCGGGCGCTACTGTTTGGTTCTAGTTGTTGTAGTGGCACTTTTTTCGGCTCATCTCAATCATGAATTGCATCTGCAAGAAAGACTTGTTAGTTTAGTTTCCACATGATTTCGTCATTTCTGTAGTTGTATCTGAATCTGAATGTATGAATGCTCATGCTCATGTGGATACACGGTGCCCTATAGATTCCCTGTTTGAATTTGAAACGATACGATAGGGTACGATGCGCAAGGATGCTTTAGGGGAATAAGGTGCCTTATCTAAATCTAATTTTTCGATTTTCCACTAAATCCAGAAAACGTCTCGTCATGTCCTCGTCTTATCTATCATTGTATGAACCTTGTCTTGGTCTCGGTTCTGGTTTCGGCTTCGATTTTGGCTCCAGTCTTAAGTTTTGAGTCTCAAGTCTTGTTTGTAGCCAACACAGTCCACGTACATGTGTGCGTAGTGGTCATGTATAAAAAGGAAAAACAGAGCAGAACACAAAACAGCTGACCCATAAACATTGGATGGGAAAGGCTACGTGAGTTACCTTCCACTGCCACGGGATACATACATACCTGAGGACAAGAGAGTGTGACCAGAAGAGTGTGGTCGCTTATAATGGCGGGTTAGAAAACTTCTAAGAAAAGAGCTCGAAGAAAAAAGTACATAAATTTGGATATGGACAAAAGATGATTCTTCCCACTTTTATGAGACTAATAACACATGACCACACTCCTCTAGCCACACTCCTCTCCCGCCCTCGAATTTCACTGCTGTTGCACTACAAAGTCTAAATACACTTGTGCGCATTTAGACAGGTATACGTAGCAGTAATGCGTTCCGTAGGAACTTGACACGTCAAGAATGTAATGCAATTTATTGATCAATTACTCACGATCAGTACCAGCATTTTATTATTCCGTTTTCAAAAGACCGTACGGTGCGATGTACTCCTTCCATTCAATTCGTATCGTGCCATGGTCATTAGTCATTCGCGGCTTTATGTGGTGATTTAAAGGTTACCGATTCCAGCTTCGAGGCAGAAGCAAAAAATTTAAATAGGAAGGATTGAATCAATTTATTAATAGAATTGAACCCATGTCCTCCCACAGATAGACATCACCATTCACAATCTCAATGAGCATCGTGTAAACTCAGTGTCTGAGTGTGTGTCTGAAAGAAAAAGAGAAAGGGAAAGCGAGAGGAGCAGTAGCGCCCGCAGGATTTTTTTCGTGTAGGCCTGGAAAAACTTGATGAGTTCAGGGTAAAATTTTTAAAAAAACTTTATCTTATCTAGTGAAAAGTATAAAAAAAAATGCGCCTTTATCGTGTACATTTAGAAAAACTGTGTCTTTTTCGTGTAAATTAAAAAAAAACTACGTCTTTTTTGTGACAATTAAAAGAGAGAGTCTCTTTTATGTAAATTTAAATAAATTGCGTCGTTTTTATGCAGATTTAAAAAAAACTGCGTCGTTTTTAAGCCGATTTAAAAAAAGCAGGGTATTTTTCGTGTAAATGAAAAAACTGCGTCTTTTTCGAGTACATGAAAAAACTTTGTCTCTTTTAAACAAATTGTGAAAAAATGCGTATTTTTTGCATAATTCTTGAAGAAATCAGTGCATTTTTAATGTTCCATTGTAGGCCTAAGCCTAGTTACGCTACTTGGAGAGGAGTGAAAGAGAGAGAGAGAAAGCGAATCGTGTCAAGGAAATACAAGGAGAGGAAATCAAAGAATGAAATCAAGCAAAGCAAAGTAACCAAATCATGCGACGTAGCCACAGTCACACGAATTGTTAGATACCTAATTTTGCGAAAGTTGATCGTAGCAAAATCAGAATTTAACTTGTTTGCTTTAAAGAGATACGTGTGCGTAGGAGCAACACTTTGGTAGGCAGAAGGTGCACACGGTGGTGGTATCATTGAATTTCTTTGAGCTTTCATCAAAGTACAGCAGTCTGTGTGGTGTTACACGTATCACAGTCACAGTCACAACCCAGTCCTTAGCACTTGAGCGTACACACAATGCAATCCCATAACGACGAAACGTGCAAAAGGAAATAAATAAAATCGATCTTGTTTCAAGTCCCGTTGGGATGTAAATATTTAAATTATTTATTCGAATCACAAACAACTATTACTGCCGTGATGCCCGTCAGCATCAATACTCCAAGCCTCGGTTGACTAGCAGTAAAGGAGGAAAAGTACTTACCTACCCAGGCTTCTCAGTGTATACTACAGTACCTACTGTGCACAGCATCATAGAATTCTACCTCGATTTCGACCTGGACTTTTGCTTCCAGTTCCACATCCTCTTCAACGAATACTGTCAAAACTTGTGCATCCAAAACACACTGAAGACTACTTGCATTTTAGTATAATGTACATTTAGTTAAGATGTAACTCAAGTTTAAAAAAACCATCTAAAGCCTTCTATCTCGTAAAAAATTGAAGTTTTTAAAAGTTGTAAAAACAGAAAAAATGCACCTTTTGGAAAAATGTAAAAAATGAAAACACTTATCCGTTATACGTTTGGAAAAAACGTCAAAAATGAAACAGACGTTTTTAAAGCATTGTAAAAATTGAAGTAAACGTTTTTAAAAAATGTAAGAAATAAAAAAAAACATTATTTTAACAAAAGTGCAAAAACAGAAAATTACAGACAGTAAAAATAAAAAAAATGACGTTTTGAAAAAACGTAAAACTAAAAAATTGGCGGTTGGAAAAAATGTAAAAAAAATTGACGTTTTGAAAAAAAACGTAAGCATAAAAAAATGATATTTTGAAAAAACGTGAAAATAAAAAATTGACGTTTTAAAAAAACTTTGAAAATAAAAAATAAGCGTTGCGGAAAATAGTCGTTTTGAAAAAACGTAAAAATAAAAACGTTGACGTTTTGAAAAAACTTTGAAAATAAAAAATAAGCGTTGTTGAAAATAGAAATTAAAAAATTGGCTTTTTGAAAAATTAAAAACAAAGGACGCTTCGTAAATTCAAAAAAAAATCGACGAATGAAAAAGCGTAAAAATAAAAATGGACGTTTGGAAAGAGGAAAATAAAAAACTATTAGACGTCTGCAAAACCCACTCCTAGATGCGCTCTTTTTGCATTTGTGATGTACTTGAGATGCATCCGAACTAAATTCATAACTAGGTACATTATATATAAATTATAGTTAAATTATAGACTATTTTTCATAAATTTTTCCTGTTTTAAGATGGCCTAGTTTCTACAGTGTAGGTACCTAGGCTGGTGTTAATGTTTGTAGGTACTTGTGCTTCCACACGAACATTCAGGGAATGAGGTGCAACATTGAGAATGAAATTGAATATGATGCTACTCCGCTCAAGAGAAATCACTTCCCAACCAAGTACCTTATATATATATAAGCACACCTACATATCTACATAACTACCTACTAACCTAACAAGCTTACAATTAGTTCCACCATCCTACTTTCTACCTTGTGGACAGCAAGAGAGCAAACATTAATGCACTTGTGCACACATAGGAATACAACAGCTACACTTACACCTACGGCAAGGCTATCACTATCAACTCCACGAAAGATACTATAAGCCCTAAGGATCAGTATCTCCTTGTTTCGTTTGGACCGTGGAAAATCATGCAAAACAAATTTCAACAGATTTTCATCTTCATCGTTGTCCCATTAAGTTTGAGTCGCTTTTGTGAGTTTACGCGACGGAATGAGAAAGAGAGAGACGGTCTAATGAAAACAAGAGAAGAGAATGAGACGATGGGAGCGGAAAGGATGGTTAGTGAAGTGTAAATGTGAAAATGTATAAATGTAAAAGTATTCCAGGAAGCACGGGAGAGGAATGCAAGCAGTGAGGAGATGGAGAGCAGAGCGTGTAAGGTAGCGTGTTGCATTGCATGTCGACCGTCGACCAGAAGAGCCGAAACTTACTCAAGTTATGTGTTGCGCTGTACTTCTCCTCAGTCCTCAAATTGAAAAGAGAGTTTCTCCATAGTCTTTTAGACCCTTGGAGCATACTAATACTTGTAGAATCTTCTAGTCCTACTTGAAGTTATAGCCATTTCTAGAAGTACACTAAAAAAAACTGGTGTGTCCAAACGTCACAAAAATTTTCTTATTAGTGTAGGTAATTATGAACGCAGATAGAATGCATCTCAAGTTCAACTAAAGTGTTTCTAAAACGCATCTCAAGCGCTATCCAAAAGCTATTTTAAGTAGTTACATTAAAAACCGAACACAGATGGTTTTAAGAAAGCGCAAAAAATAATTTTTAAAAAATAATTCAAAAAAAATTTACAAAATGTAGAAAATGAAATATAGACGCTAATAAAAACCAAAAAAAAATCAAAAATGGAAGCCTTTAAAAATTCAAAGATCAAAAAAAGACGGTTTTACAAAAATGTAAAAAGGAATAATAGACTTTTTGAAAAACGAAAAAAATCAAAAATATACGCTTTTTAAAAACAAAAAATCAAAAAAAGACGGTTTTACACAAACTTAAAAAATGAAAAAGATACGTCTTAATAATGCTTAAAAAATTGTTGTCAAAATTACAAACTAAACAAATTCAACGTTTTCAAAAACCCGTAAAAAAATAACTGCATTTCGAAAAATCTCAAAAATGGAAAAGAAGACGATTGAAAGTAAAAAAGTAAGAAATAAAAGTACCTACCTACGTCGTGAAGAATTTTAAAAATAAGAAAATTTTTGATAAATAAGAAACGTTTGCAAAAATTGTATTTCGTATTCCAAAACACGTTTTTAAGATGCATCCTAAATTCTTAAATACGTATACTAAAGACGAGTAGGTTTTCATCGTTCTATACAGATGTGATCATTCTTGTTTAACAATCCTTTAATTTTTACAGTGTATACAGGTCTATTCTGGGAAATGCCAGTGTTGTATGGTAGTCTACCGTGAGTGTTGGTGGTGAGTGGTGATGATAGAGAACATTTTATTGTATCTCACTGCATGACACTACATATTGCATTACACATTTCACCACACCACACCTTACGACACCATCGCATATCTTTTTACGCCACATCATATCACATCTCATGATCTTGTAGCTGTAGCTGTAGCTGTAGCTGTAGCTGTGCTGTGATGGGTGAGAAAGAGAGAGAAGGATAAAGAGTGAAAGTAAAGAGAAAAGTGCGAGGTTACGGAGAATGAATGGGGGAAAGTGAAGCGAGCAGTTGCGTGTGTTGAGATCAGAGTGTTTGAGTTAAGTTGGTTTGCCTCACTTCCTTCCTTCCTTGCTTCGGTTAGGTTAGGTTTGGTGAGCTTGAGTGGACTAATGACGCAGTGGAAATACGAGGTAGTAATGGAAATGCTTTTCAAAGTTGAACAAAAGGATAAGTTGATAATGGGACTGTGTAAGCGTAAGCTTATTAGTTGGCTTTTCGCTTCGGCTTTTGCATCGGCATCAGCAGTGACACTGGCATGGCGTTCACTTCAAGGCTGGGTAGATAAAATAAAATCTCCATGTAAAAATTGAGGACTGAAGGAAGTCAAGTCAAGTCAAGGCAAGTCAAGTCGCAGAAGCAAGGAAAAGAAAAGAAACAAGTGTGGAAGATGAGATGTTACAACCATAGAAATTTCAGGCATCCATCTTTCATTATTTCTCTCTTTACTTTTAACCACTTGTTCAAATAATTACTTTTAATTCTGATCGCCATTAGACCCATACCAAAATATATCAAAATATCAATGCGAGTTCAAGTCGTATGCTTCGCCATTCGCCATACAAGCGTAAAGGTTACCTATGTTGGCCATGACAGCATTTATATTTATAATTGTATCCGGTTTCCCTCGCATTGTTTTCGTTGTATGGGCAAAATACATGCATAAAAACCTCAGAAATCCGACTACACTGCTCATACCTTTGTCTAAAGTTTTGTTTTAATATTAAAGTAATGCAATTATGCGGGTTAATTACATCACAGAAGAATGAAACAGACCGACCGTCTTAACTTTTCTCACAAATGAAAATTAACATTTCATTTCCATAAATACAGAAACCGCTGTTTTTCTCAACTTTACTTTTCGTCAAAAACTCCATTGTATTTTCAAAGCTTCAACTGACGTTGAGATGAACTTTGATTCTTTCTCTTGTTCTCGTTTTTTATAAACTTAAAATGTTAACGAAGCTAAAAGTGCAAATGTGCATCACTAAAGTAAATATGATTAGTTAAAGATAACAGATTACAAAATCATTTACAATCGGCTGGAGTTGTTTTATGGTTGATTTTCATACATTATGATGACCCCATCAGTCTTTCACTCGATCAGAGGCATACGTACATACATATATGTACAGATAGGGGTGCAGAAGTTTTACTTTTATACAGTGTCTCGGAATGTAACGGAGAGTGGATGTGAGAGGTTGAGGATGGTGAAGAGGATAGTGATGGTGATAGAGACGGGACAGGAAGGATAGGGGAAAGTGAAAACAGGAAAGGTGGAATTGGCTGCTTTGGTTTCCTCTAACCATCATCGTCCCTCTCTCTCTCTCTCGTAGGTTCATCTGTGGCTTTAACTCTAACAGAAGAGTAAACACAAAACTGATTGCATTGAAATTGCTTCACTCAAACCACTTCAGACAAGATCGACACACACACATCCTTCCACTACAATGCACAATAGCCACAGTACCTCCTTAGTGTAGACCCTCCTGCATCACATACTTAGACACCTACGTACATAAGTCAAATTCCAAGAGCCGAGTCCAAATTTTTCTAAAAACAATATGAGCTAAATCCAAAACGCGTTAAAAGCAAAATCGTCTAAATCCATTAGAATAAATTAGGAAGCATTTCAAAATTTCGTATTTCAATAATTTTTAACGCGTCAAAATTTTGTATTTCAAAAATTTTAAACGTGTCAAAATTTCCTTCTTTAACAATTTTAAATACATCAAAATTTCCATTTTTAACAATTTTGAAACGGTTCAAAATTCTTTATTTGGACAATTTTGAAATGCTTCAAAATTTATTTTTTGTCAATTTTTAAACGTTTCAAAATTTCGTATTTCAATAATTTTAAACGCGTCAAAATTTCCTTTTACAACAATTTTGAAACGGTACAATATTTTTTATTATAATAATTTTTAACCGCTTCAAAAATGCCGTTTTTAACAGCTCTAACACGGTTCAAAATTTCTTATTTTAAAAATTTGGAAATGGTTTAAAATTTATTTTAATGGATTGAGGCCATTTTGCTTTTAAGGCGTTTTGTTTTTACAGTCATTTGGATCATTCATTCTGACTCTTCATCGACAAGTAATAGTTGCTTGAGTCTTTGTCTATCGTCCCTATTCCCTTACCACACCTACGGATGCTACTACCGGCTACAACTAATGCCTTGTATCAACAAACTTACCCATCCCATCTGGAAAATATTCGATGATGATCATCTAGCCTAACTATCTGATAAAAACAGACAGAGATGTGATAATGTAATTGCTTCGTAATCCTTATTTATGCTTAATGCTTTTTCAGTCAACGACTTAAAAGGCAACTCCCTCCATGTCTCCCAGTGTACATATTGGCTGGTCTGGGAAGGCCATAAGTTCAAATCTAATCATACATTAAAGTCCTTTTCAGCTCCCCCTCCCCGCCGTCATTTCCTAGTATTATCCTCTTCCAGTCAATTTGCACTCTTTTCCTCACCTTTTTCAACATCACATGGACTCGAATTTATGCAGGATTCTGTTTGATTAGTTTACGACGTAGTTCCTATACTGAGACATGACATGACATGACATCATGATCTGTGATGCAGCATGGTACATTATGTACGAACTAGTACATAAACACCTACTGGTATATACTTACAAGGAGTATAAACGCAGCTAGAATAAATCTCATGTTCACCCAAAGTTAACATCCTAAGCACATCTTGCAGTCCTAGTTGCGTTTTTAATGCTTTGTGATGCAAAAATTGTTGAAAAGAAAGACAATTTTGAAAAGTTTTAAAATTTTTGAAATACATCTTCAAACGTTTTAAAGTAGTTGAAGAAAGAAATTTTGGAACGTTTTAGATTTATTGAACACGGGAAAATTGAAGCGTTTTTGTTAGAAAAAAATTGTGAAACGTTTTAAAATAATTGAAAAGAAAATTTTGAAGCGTTTTTTTTAGAAAAAATTGTAAAACGTTTTAAAGTAATTGAAAATAAAATTTTGAAACGTTTTAAAGTTTTAGAGATAAAAAATTTTCAAACATCTTAAAATTTTTGAAAACGGGGAATTTTTTTTAAAAAAGTTTTAAAATGATTGATAAAGGAAATTAAAAATTAAAAATTATTAAAAGAGAGGAATTCTCGCAGTCCAGGATGCGTTTTAAAGCACTAGCGATGCACTTTAGAGTCATCCTAGTAATGTTCAAAATTCCAAAAAATATTGTTTTTAGTGTTTTTGGCGTTCTATGGAAGATGAATTTTTTCCTGCTTTAAGATTGTTTGGGTAGTTTCTACAGTGTATACATTTACTCTGGTTCTGGTACATATGAAAGTATTCTAATTCTGAAAACAAGTAAGAAGCTATGCGTATATTTTATCTGAACAGGTCTTTAAATTAAAATTTAAGATTTAAACTAAAAGCACTCGGAGGACATATTTAATTCAATGGGACCTTACTCACTGATCGTGAGTTGACGTCAAGAGAGGAGCTTGGTTGGAAATCTTTAGTCCATCATTGCATACAAAGTTGGATCGAAGACGAATGCTAAGGGTAGGTCACATGGTAAGCATAAGACACAGAGATATAAAAGTCATGGCCCGTATTTAACATAGCATTCCTCCTCATCATACCATCATACCTACATAGCATTATGTATATGGGAAGGAATGGCCTGGACGGCGGAAGTGGAGAAAGTCAAAGGTTGTAATCATGTTAAAGTTTAAGTGTTCAAATGGACTAGATTATGTAGAAGGAATGAGTTCCATTAAACACTTTTATAGCTCAGTTATATTTAGGATTGTGGTTTGAGAAATTGTTGAACGAGGAGCGTTAAAGTTTAGCTTGGAATTTGGAATGCTAAAACTCCCCCACAAACTCGATTTCTCTCTCTCTCTCTCTCTCTCTCTCTCGTTCTGTCGATCTCCCGCTCCTGTTTTGTTAGTCCAACTGTGGCTTAGGCCTAACGTAATGCTTAGGATTTCGATTGCAGATGTACCAATACCTACGTTGTGTGCATACTTGAGTTATAGCGAAGAGAAGAGTACTTGCAGTTTAAATGGATGACATTAAAAATGTTATAAACCAGAATAAGTACACTTGATGCCATTCCTCAAGCCCCTCACTAGATTAAATAAGGCATTTTATTTAGTTTTATTACTTTCCCTCACCACCACTAGTCGACAACAAGGACAAAAACAACCACGACTACGTCAACTCTACACCCCTGTAAGTCGTCAAAGGGAAAGTCAGTAACCCGAGCCGTGGCAAGATGCTTTGAGTGTATTATACACAGATGAGAATTGAATGAAAGAATTTGAAAATGAAATCGGTCCTTTTTATCTGTAATCCTATTCCGATCCGATTCAATCCAATCCAATTCAGTTCCATCCAATCCATCCTCTTTTCCATCCAGCACACACACATAAATAAATCAAATCAATCGGTCTTTTAAAAATATCTTGAGCAAAATCTTCTTCACAACAGACATCAAAGCATGCTCCGTAAATGTACATTGTAAAAACTAAACAAGCCAAAATAGGAATATGGAAATACATACATCTAAAGGCATTAAAAACGCATCTTGGACTCTAAGATTTCCTGCTTTTATCATTTTTAAACTTCTAAAGGTTTGCTTTCTCAGCAATTTTCGTTCTCAAAAATTTTGAAACATTTCAAAGTTTGCTTTTCAACAATTTTAAATGGTTTCAAATTTTCATACTCTTAAAATTTTAAACCGTTTCAAAATTTCCTTTTTTTACAATTTTGAAACACTTCAAAACTTTATTTTTTAAAACTTTTTAAACGTATGGAAAGTTGATATTTTTACAATTTTTGAACGTTTCAGAATTTTTTTCAACGATTTTAAAACATTTCAAAATTTGATATTTCAGCAATTTTAACCCGTTTCAAAATTTTCTTTTTCAACAATTTTTAAACGTCCAAGCTTTCTTATTTTACAATTTTTAAGCGCTTCAGAATTTCCTTATTTCAATAATTTTGAAACGAAAATTTCTTTTTTCATAAAAAAAAACGTTCCATTTCCTATTTTAGTGACTTCGAACGGCATTAATTGCATTGTAAGACGCGTTAAAACGCTTCCTGAGCTTCGAGTTGCACTTTAGATTCGTGAGATGCGTGAATAATTATACTAATTAAGAATTGCGTTTCGGGTATTTTAGAATCACCCGTTTTTTCGGTATAGCTACTATAGTTCTGAACTCATGTTCCTACGTACGATTTCATCGTGGTTTTGATTTCAATAAACCAACGCAAGTCCGGAATTCGTCACTGTTCTAGCTCCTCAATCCGCATCTCGACTTGACTTAATTTCAACACTTATTGCAGTTAAGGATCATGTTCAGGATCCCAATCAGGCCCAACTTAAGTTTGGAAATTAGTTTTCCCTCAATATATCACTTGGAACACAAGATATTCAACTTGGCTTGTCAGCATTTGTTTGTTTTCATCTGTTCCGCGTGATTTCGTTTCGTAGGTAAATTCAAGTTTGTTTGAATTTCAATTCAATCCACACACACGTAAGTATTATATACATATGTACGTACATCCATTCAGTAGCTTCGAGAAATATTGGCCAGCGGTGATCTGTTCGTGGGCTACGGCTGAGGAAATGAATCGTTGTGTGTTCCTCTACTTAAAATGTCATTAGTCTGTCCGTTCGGAAATAGATTTGGGATTCCGGGCGGCATTACTTCTCGACTTGATCGTGTTGACTCTGTCGGAGAGATGGATGGTGAGGGTGGTGGGCAAAAGATAGTAGCGCCAGCAGGATCTTTTTTCGTTTAGGTCTGGAAAAAATCTGATATCATCCAGAGCAAAATTTCAAACAAATGCATTTTTTAATGTGTAAAATGTAAAAAATTTGCCTTTTTTGTGTAAATTAAAAAAAACTGTCGTTTTCCTGTAAATTTGTAAAAATGCGTCGTGTTTGTGTAAATTTTTTACAAAAAACGGCGTCGTTTTTCTACAAAGTAAAAATGCGTCGGGTTTGTGCACATTTAAAAAAAACTGCGTCGTATTCCTAAAAGTTTGTAAAAATGAGTCGTGTTTGTGTAAATTTTAAAAAAACTGCGTCGTTTTTGTGTAAATTTTAAGATCAACTGCGTCGTTTTCCTATAACTTTGTAAAAATGAGGCGTTTTTGTGTAAATTTTTAAAAACAACTGCGTCGTTTTCCTAAAAATTTGTAAAAATGAGTCGTTTTTGTGTACATTTTTAAAAAAAACTGCGTCGTTTTCCTATAACTTTGTAAAAATGCGTCATATATTTTTAAAAATCCTTTGTAAGTCTAGGCTTTCGTAACCTACGCCTAGTTACGCTACTGAGAAGAGATCGGTTTGATTTGGCTTATCTCAATGGTCCAATTATGAAAAGGGGATGGGAGAAGAGATGTTTTAAATTCGTAATTCGGGAGGCTGTGAAACCGACAAATTATCTGCTGACAGTGGACAGTTGATAAATCGATTGTCCAAGTGACAGCACACACATGTGTGGCCCCCCAGCCAAGCCAAGCCAAGCCAATCCAAGCCGGCTAAAAACGCCAAAGACAATGCCATTTGTTGAAAAGTTAATTACAAGCATGGCTGTACTGCTATTAATGTTGGTGTTTGTTCTTTGATTTCCCTTCATTTCCCATGCCTGCCTTTGTTTTCCCCTGGACCGAGCCGAGCTTGTCGAATGTCATTGTTTAGATTGCAAATGTAGTTCCTTTTTCTAGTCCCTTTTATACTTGTACCGGTCTGGTTACTAATAGTAGCTGCTGCGTACATCTGTGGAAAGTAAATAACACATAACCTGAGCTCGTACTTCCCCAGACCTGCCCACACCATGAATCATTTACTTGCAGAGAAATCCCAAACTAAAAAAAGGTAAAAGAGAGCAAAGGGCTACATCGGATATAGGATTTGATTAAGACGCCGTCGAATTGAGATTCCGATAGACTCCGAAAGACATAAAAATAAAATAACGAAGCGTAGTAAAAAAAGGGAAAAAATCTAGTATGTATGTACACTGTGAAAAGTACAGGATCTTAAAACGGGATAAATGCATGTAAAATGCTAAAAATGGACTCCTATTTGGTATAATTATGAACGAAGATAGGATGCATCTTTCGTTAAGTGCATCAAAAACACTTTCCTCACATTTTTTATTTTGCCCTTTTGGCAACGGCAAATTTTCAACGGCGTTTTTTAAAAACGCCCATTTTTTTATTTTTACGATTTTTGAAAACGTTAATTTTTTTTTCTACGGTTTTCAGAAACGCATTTTTATGATTTTTAAAAACGCTCTATTTTTTATTTGTAATGAGTTTTAAAAGCGCCCAATTTCTATATTTTTACGTTTTTTTTAAAATGTTCGTCTTTTTATTTTTACAATTTTTCAAAACGTTAATTTTTTATTTCTACGGTTTTCAGAAACGCATTTTTATGATTTTTAAAAACGCTCTATTTTTTTATTTTTAATGAGTTTTAAAAGTGCCCAGTTTCTATATTTTTACGTTTTTTTTAAAATGTTCATCTTTTTATTTTTACAGTTTTTCAAAACGCCAATTTTTTATTTTTACGGTCTTTACAAACTCATTTTTTTTATTTTTATTGTTTTTAATAACGCTCTATTTTTTTATTTTCACGGTTTTTTAAAAGTCTGAAAGCCACAACAAAAGGCTGAAACACTGTAAAAGCTAAACAATCTTAAAATATTTTCTTTGACTGTGCTGTAGACGAACCTGAGATGGATTTTAATAGCACTTTTATTTACACTAAATATGAGTAGACTTTTGGCCTTTATTAAGAAGCACCAGTTTTTACTGTGTATGTAGTGGACAAGGAGCGAACATGCATGAAGAGTCGACTGTGACTGTAAAGTAGTGAAGATTCCTTACCATTCCTTTCCCTTGCCGTGGCGTGTCGTGCCGTGCTGGTAAAGATTAAGTAAACATGATGTTGACCGTCTCATTTTTTCCTATGGTTTTTTTCTAATACTTACTCGCTCTTATTTCAAAAGTTACAATCCGCTGAGTCCGTGAATTTTTCCAAGCTAAAATCTGAGAATGCATGAATCCCGAATGTATGTCCTCGTCCTCGAATGCATTTCATGTCATCAGCTCATATCATATCATGAAGGGCTGAACTGAAAAGCTCAACTTTTAAATGAGTTCACGACAAAAAAACAAAGTTAAGTAAGTTTAGGTGGGCTATGGCATCGAATAATCAGCTAGTGTAGAGTGTAGTACACACACACACACCTTCCCCATTACGTTCTATTAGGAACATTAGCAGTTCTATTTGTAGCGGTAGTCTATGTCAGCCACCAGCAAGTGTAATCATCTTGCGGTGGGTAAAACTTAAGATATTGAAAGGAGAAGGTGCAACGACCGTGTAATCCTCGTGATAACGTTGTCCTTAAGTTACTTTCCTCCCTCAGTGCATTCCTTTCCCCTTCATTTATTGCTAATTTTACAACCAATCTACAACTACTACACGCATAAGCACATGGTTCTACATACCTCATAGTACAATCATTTGCATGGATTGAAGGACATGAAAAATATCAGAATTACTGTTGTTTCTCCGAATGTCTGAACAAGCTATTATTCCGATTTCGAATCAAGATATCCAGCCTTGCTTGTATGTAGTATGTAGTAGCTTAGTATGATTATCAATTCTCATGTTATCATCGACCCAGTTAGGGCCACAAGAAGGAATGAAAATAAATCAAATCAATGCCTACACTGTAAAAACTAGCGCATCTACAACGTCAAAAATCTGTTTGGTATAGCTATGAACGCAGCTTGGATGCGTCCCAAGTTCACCTAAAGTCTAATCTTAACGCATCAAAAGTGCATCTGGAGCGCATCCCGCAGTCAACGATGCAATTTAAATGAATTTTGTATGCAAAAATGGAAACAGCAATTTTGAAAACACGTAAAAAAGGAAGTACATTTTTAAAACAAGTAAAATAGGAGACAAATTTTTAAAATACGTAAAAACTTCGAAAACACATTTTCAAAATACGTAAAAAATAGGAAGCAAATTTCGAAAATGTGTAAAAAATACGAAAAAAATTTTGAAAATGTGTAAAAAATACGAAAAAAATTTTGAAAGCCTAAAAATTACAAAACTAAATTGCAGAAAAATAGATTTTCTGAAAAAGTGAAAAATAAAAAAAGCGGACGTCTTTGAAAGCCGTAAAAATGAAAAATCGATGTTTCAAAAAAGCTGAAATTGAGAAAATATCTGTTCTGAAAAAGACAAAAAAGGAAAGACGTCAAAAAGTTGAAAATAAGAAAATAATCGAACGTTTTCAAAAACTATTTCTGCAATGCAATCCAAGATGCGCTTTAATGCTCTTGAAGTGCACTTAAGATACATCCTAACTGCGTTTATAATTAAGTGTATTAAAATGCGCAGCTTTTTGACATTTAATACGCACTTTTCCTGTTTGCAGAATCTTTAGTTTTTACAGTGTACATACATAAATGGCATACATACCTTTACCTACGTCATAGTTTAGAATAATAATTCCGCAATATTTTTCATTTGGTTTAACATGGTTTTAATGAGTAGCTCAAGGTTGCTCGTCCCATCCGCAATCCTGGCATGTTTTGACTTTCCTTTCCTTGCCTTGGGCTTTATGATTCTCGTGAAGGAATGTGCGATGATGTGTCGATGCCAATGCCAATGAGAAGAGCGTAGGGACGAAGGCGAAGGTTGGAAGTTGCGTTGGAAATTTTGACTTATCCCTTAGTTAATCTTCTTACGGGATACGAGACACCAGGCACCTCCTGCTTTTACTTTCTCCTTTCTCCTTTACACGTCAAGGAAGCCAGTAACCCTGGTACTGGTAATTGCTGTAATTCCTCTTGTAGTCTGCAAAGCCAGGGAGTACTGGATATCCAATGTCTCATCACATCGTCGAGACACAGTCTTGGAGAGACTTGACTTGACGCGGACTGGCTTCTAGTTTACGCTTTCACTAGAGATCATTAAGTCTGGCAGATGTTCTTGTGTTGTTTAGATTTTTATTCAACGTTCAACGCTCCCCAACTCTCTCCCTTCGTCGTCGATTAGACGACGTGGCAAAGGCAAGTTAAGCTACTCAATCCTCATTCAACTCTACGGACTAATACTAATACGTGAGCAGAACCGGGGCAAGAAGAGGTTTCTATATAGGTAATTATATCAGGGTGTACCGATCACTCCAAGAACATGTACAATAATAATATAGCACAGTAGCGCCAGCAGGATTTGTCTTCGTGTAAGTCTGGAAAAAAATTGATGTCATCCAGTGTAGAATTTAAAATAAAACCGCGTCCTATCTAGTGTCAATTATAAACAAAATGTGCTTTTTCCGTGTAAATTCAAAAAACTTGGTCATTTTCGTTTGCGTTTTTTAAAAAATGCACCTTTCCCGTGTCAATGTATCAAAATTTTGCTATTTTTTTATGTAAATTGAAAAAAACTTCGTCGTTTTTACATAAATTTGAAAAAGCTGCATCGTTTTTGTGCAAATTCAGAAAAAAATTGCATCGTTTTTGTGCAAATTCAGAAAAAATTGCATCGTTTTTACATAAATTCAAAAAAAACGCGCCGTTTTTGTGTAAATTTAAAAAAACTGCGTCGTTTTCGTGTAAATTTAAAAAAACTGCGTCGTTTTCGTGTAAATTTAAAAAACGGTTTCTTTTTCGTGTAAGTTTTAAAAATGCGCCTTTTCGTGCAGATGTTAAAGAAGGCAGTGTATTTTTAAAATGTCTTTGTAGGTCTGCGCTTATGTGTCCTACGTGTAGTTACGCTACGGTTCTGTTTATGAAATTCATGTGGACTGGAAGGACGTCAAGTTTATAGACATAGGATAAGGTACAGGCAGGTCCGTCCAGGCTGTGAGAAGCATGCATTTAATCACTGTGGTAATCACTCGACTCAACTCCTGTCCATCACTCGACTCAAGGAAAGGAGGAAGGCGAAGCCCTCGCACTTTGTCACTCCTTTTATTCCTCGTTGAAAGACCTCACATTTTGTTACTCTCCTCACCTACTTTCACTAAATGGGCTTAGTTGTTCAGCTCAGGTATTCTTCCTTTCCATAAGCAGACAACAAGCTCCACATCTCAAATCCAAAGCCAAAGCCAAATCAAGGAGCAGGACTGTTTTGTTATTGTGTACGATTGCCTCTGTCTCGTTTCACACATTTACTATTGATGTCATCTCAGGTGACCTCATTTCCTCCTTTACCATGTCACGCCACGCTATGGCACGCCATGCCATGCCATAGGTACCTACCGTTCCCTATGGCCTCTTTTGTCCTCAAACAGTAGAGCGTATCAAAATCCACCGAGATATTTACTCAAATAGTTACACTTCCCTGGTCGCCATGCATATATGCATATATGCATCCTTGTTGTCTTGCTTCTTTCCGCACCGTCTAATACTAATATCTGTAAAAAGGAAAAAAGAAGCTGGCTCCCTTCCTTCCGAGAATCAAATCCTCAGTTCGAGTTGCTTCTTGTGAGGATCAAACATCAGTCATCCCGTGAAAATCCTAGAAGGTGGCAAATAACTATTCAATTCAAAGAACTCGTTTCATTTCAAATTCCTAGAAAAACATTGCAAGTTCGAGTCTACCTTTTCAAGGCAGGAGCGTGGGTGTAGGTTAGCCAAATATATACATGCGTATACGGTAAAAACTAAAGAATCTTAAAACAGGAAACAATGATTGCAGTAGGTTGAAAACTTATTTTTATTTAGTATTACTATGAAGGCAGCTAGAATGCATCTTAAGTGCATCATAAACACATTAAAAAGATTTTTTTAAACATTAAATTTTGTATACGCTTTAAAATTTTGTATTTATTATTTTGATTTTTGATATTTTTGATATTTATTGATTATTTTAAACTTTCAAAATGGCGCATTTTGGATATTTTTAAACGCTTCATTTTGTATTTAAACAATTTAGAAACTTTCCTTTTGTATTTCAGCAATTTTTGAACCTTTTCAAAATTTTGTATTTTGACAATTTTTAAGTGTTTCAAAATTTTGTATTTTGACAATTTTTAAGTGTTTCAAAATTTCCTATTGTAACAATTTTTAAACACTTCAAAAGTTCATATTTCGACAATTTTTAAACGTTTCGAAATTTCCTATTTCAATAATTTTTAAACATTTGAAAATTTCCTACTTCAACAATTTTGAACGTTTTAGATGGACCTTAGATGAACTTGAAATGCATCCTACTGCATTCTTTGTAAACTTTGTAGACCGGATACGAGTACGAGTAGCATTTTTGGTGGAGATTATAATAGATGCACCAGTTTGACAAGTGTAGATGCGTGATGAAAAAACGTGTTAGGATACAGCAACATGTTCCTTTCATTATTTACTCTTGGTAGTTTAAGTTATTGGAAAAGACACGGGAAGGAATAAAAACTTTGAAGCGTAAATTACTTTTCGTAAATCTTGGCATGGTATCGTTTCCCTTTTTTGATAGTTACCTTCCTATCTAATTAAATTGAAGAGAAACGTGTGCAAAGATGGAGAGTGGAGGTTGGAGGAAGAGATTTGTTGCTCAAGATTACCTCCAAGTACATATTCCGGGGGATGTGAGAAAGTGGAGTTGTGGTTTACACATGGGTGGTATACAGCTTGGGCTTCTTCCTCTGATGAAATACAGATAGAGATGATGAGGTCTATTTAAACATGACACATGGAGTGGAGTGAGAACGCTGAGTGACGTTCGCCTCACGATTCCCGGCATTCGAACGTGTCCGTCCAAGATATATGGCTGGGAAGACAAGACAGACAGATGGACTACGAGACAGGCAGGCAGGGAGGAAAAAACGTACGCATAAAGAAAATGAAGGAGGGAAGGAAAGAGAAGAAGGAAATAAAAAAAAGCCCATGTGAATTCATAAGAGAGAAAGTGTCTATCGATCTTGTAGTCAATTGAACAATTGAACTAGGAAAGGGTAGCTCAAGATCATTGCATTTCAAAGTGTGTACGCTGAGTTTATTGCTTTCGTATGCTTATCTGTATTGGTATGAGTATGGGTGAGTGGGTAAGTTGTAGTTGTCTGTCGAGTGCGGAGAAGGTGGGCAGGGCTGGTTCTGCTAAGGTACCATCTTCTTCACCATCCTTTGATCATTTCTCCCAGCACAGTGTCCAGTAGCGCCCGCAGTATTTTTTTTCGCTAGAAAAAACTTGATCTCATTTAGCGTAAAAATTTATAAAAAAAAACTTCATAGGTATGTATTGTAAATTTAAAAAAAAATAAACCTTTTTCTTGTTTATTTAAAAAAACCTGTGTCGTTTTCACGTAAATTTAAAAACTGCATCTTATTTAGTGTAAATTGTAAAAAACTCTTGTAAATTTCTATGAAAAACAGGCGTCGTTTTCGTTTTAACAAAACGATTTATTTTGACTGACAAGGTTGAAGCGTTTCACAATTTCTTTCTTTTTTAAATGCTGCAAAATTTCCTGCTTCAACAGTTTTTGAACGTTTCAAACTTTCCTATTTTGGCAATTTTGAAACGTTGTAAAATTTTGTATTTTGATAATTTTGAATTTTTTGCATTCTTTTGTTTTATTTATTCTTTTTGTTTCTATTTTTTGTAATTTGATTTTCGTGTAAATTTAAAAAAACTTCGCCCTTTTCTTGGAAATTTAAAAAAAATGCGCCCCTTTTGTGTACTTTTTGAACATATACCTACGTCTTTTCGTGCAAATCTTAAAGAAGGCTTTTCATTTTTAAACATTCTTGGTAAGCCGTGTCCTACGTAGCCTTCGCCTAGTTAAGCTACTGACAGTGTCATCTACTCATATGGAGAGTGCAATGTCTGTCTGTCAGTGTTTTTTTTGTGAGTGAGAGAATGGAAGTTGGTCTGTAGTTGTAGAGTAGGTTGTATTTGAATTTCTATTTGTATTTCCTTGGTCAATGTCAATGGTGAATTGGGGAATCTAGCAAAGCTAAGTATGTACTTACGTGTGTTGGGGATTGTCGTGTTCCTCTGATGGAAAGTGGAAGATATACATTTCCCAGTTCCAGCTCGAGCTCCTTCGTTTGTTTCTTTTGTGCTTATTCATACAGAGACTTGCTTCCTCTTTTTATCAATGCACAAAAGGATCAGCTGCATGAATCTTCTCCAGTCAAACAATAAGTTGTGACTCGAGTCTAGCATGAATCATGAACGAGAGCTTTCGAGTTCCTTTGCTCCACATATGTATGAGTGAAAGGACGGAAAGAAAGGAAAATCATGAGGGTACCTATGTACAAACACAGACTCACAAAACGAAACAATGTAACCACTACAAACTTACTAAGACATCCCAGCCAGCCACACACAATTCAGCCAGCAAGGCAAGGCAAGGGCTGGACTGGAACTGGAAGTAGTGCAGTACCCGCGGCAGAACAGGACCCTTAGCATTTCCAGCACAAGTATAAATAGTAGTTCCAGTTCCTGTTCCAGTAGTAGCTCCCGTTCAACAAATTATTCCCTCTATACACATACTCAAACTTTTTAACTATAATGGAGAAATCCAGACTGTCTACACTGTAAAAACACATTGATGCATCTGTCAAAAACCTGCTTTTGTACGGTTGTGAACCCAATTGGGATGCATCTCAAGTTGAACCTAAAATGAATCTGAAGCGCGTCTCGCAGTTCATAATACAATTTCAAACATGTTTTCTATGTAAAAAGCAGCAGAAATTTTGAAAAAGCTAAGAAATCGCGTTTGAAATAAGCAAATAGTACAAATTGAAAAACAGAATTGAAGAATACTTTAAAGCTTACAAAACAAAAAACATGTGTTTTGAAAAAGCGTAAAAAGTAAAAATGGACTTTCTTGAATAGTGATAACATTTAAAAAAGCGATGTTTTGAAAAAAAACGTAAAAATTGAAAACTATACTTTTTGAAAAGTGTAAAATGTAAAAAAAACACTAGTTTTGAAAAAGCGTAAAAAATAAAAATCGACTTTTTTGAAAATACGTAAAATATTAAAAAAGCGACGTTTTGAAAACCCTTAATAATTCAAAAACATACTTTTTGAAAAAGTTCAAAATAAAAAAATAGACGTTTTCAAAAACGTTAAAAATGAAAAATCGAACTTTTAAAAAAAGAGCGAAAAAAGAAAATTAACGCTTGCAAAAACTTCAAAATAAACCATTAATGCAAACCGCAGAAACCATGCTTGGCAGTCCAAGATAAGGTTTTAATGCATGGCATCCTAATTGCTTAAATAATTAACCTAAAATACATATACGAGTAGGTTTTTGACCCTTCATATGCATTTTTTCACTTAAACTCGTTTAGTTTTCACAGTGTACACATGCCTACATACAATTATGCAGATATATGTATCCAGCACTACTACAGTTACCATAAATGCTTACACATTCCCTGCACAGAGAGCGAGAGGAGAGAGATGTTTGCGTATCAAAGTACGTATATAGACGCTCCACTTCTTCCTTCCATTCTTCCTTCCACTTTCTCTTTCTCCTGGTATTTCGACGTTCGTAAAAAATGAGCGGAGTAGTTTCCCAATTTATTCCAAGTCTACTTGCCTCTACACGATTCAACATCCCTGGAGAAACTACTACCGATAACCAAACAACAAACACAAGGGCACCAGCACTGCAATGACTGCATAAGGGAATACAAATATCCTCCAAATATCCACAAACTACAGTGCGTCCCTAAATTAAGGCCTCACTTTACTTTCCCTGTGTAGTTTGTAACTGCAACACCCGCTTCCATCCCCATGCAACCAGAACCAGTACCAGAACCAGAACCATACCAGAACCAAAATCATGCTAGAAAAAAACTGCCAACGTACTTTTCCCTAACAATGTACCATACACAAGGAGAAGAAGAGATTAAATCGTGGCCGTGGCTCCCATGTGAGTAGCAAGTTAAAGTTAAAAGTTACCACTGCTAGTGATTTAAACACTCAAATGTTTACAAGTGGTCTCATAAATATCTTCCCTATCTGTATATGCACCCGTGGAGCTACCTGCTATTTCCAATCTAAAAGTCTAAAATTCCAAAATGCACAGTATGAGTATGAGTATGAGGTAGGTGTATTGTATAAATGTATGTAAATGGCAGGGAGCAAGGAAGTTGAGGAATTTGTTTAAAAATAACCGAGTGAATTTACATTTATACAGTGAGGTATGTCATGAAGGAAAAATGATATAAGAAAAAAACACGTAGTCAAGGAAAGCATGCAAACGAAACATAAGGTCATGGAAGATTTCAAACCCTACTCAGGGGACTGGCATTTCTCAAGAAGAAAAAAAGGCGCGCATGAATAGCAACACAAGTAAGTTTTACGAGACGAGGTTAGCAACTATTTTATGCTCCAATATCTAATTAGTTTTTTCTGATATGTGCGACTCCATGGAGTCATCAGGTGCAATCATACATAGGTACATATGAATATGTCAAATACTTTCATGCCTCCTAGAGTCAGAGCTCCATGCAATTTCAAAATGGTTACTTTCGACTTGGGTATTCAATTCAAGAACAAGTAGAGAGAAAGAATTGGCGACTTTCTTCCAGGCAAGGAGTCTTCATATCGTAGTTGAAGAGGCAAACCAAGTTGTGCGCAATTTTCCCTAAATGCAAACCATGTTGTATGCACTCCGCTGCAAAGTAGCATCTAACATGGTTTGCACTGGAGGAAAATTGCGTATAGCATGGTTTCCCTCTTCAATTACGATATGTACTAAATGTATAGATACGCAGTTTGTGTTTGTGTGCATGTGGATATGATAAGGAAGCAGTAGTGTCCGCAGGATTTATTCATGTAGGCCTGAAAAACTTGATCTCATCAAATGTAAAATTTAAAAAAAAAATTCCTGCTTATCTAGTGTCAACTATAAAAAAAATGCGCCGTTTCCGTGTAAATTTAAAAAAACTGCTTCGTTTTCATGCAAGTTTTAAAAAACTGCGCCCTTTTCTTGTAAATTTAAAAAAACTGCTTCTTTTTCGTGAAATTTAAAAAACAACTTTTTTGTGAATTTAAAAAAACAGTTCCTTTTCTCGTAAATTTAAAAAAATGATTATTTTTCGTGCAAAAAATTGCATCCTTTTGTCTGCGTTTAAAAAACGGTGCCCGTTTTTGCGTAGAATAAAAAAAGCTGCGTCTTTTTTGCCCGCATTTAAAAAAACGGTGTAAAATAAAAAAAACTGCGTCTGTGTGTAAATTTTTAAAAATGCTTTGTAGGCCTAGACCTACATGGCCTACGCCTAGTTACGCTGCTGTTAGGAAGGAAGATAAAATCAAGTTATACCCATCTGAAATGAAGCAATGGGTGAAAAATGAAATGATTCTTCTCTCGATGAGGTCGACTGCTCACAGCTCAGAGATCTCTCACTGCTCCACCGTGCAACTTGACAACGACGAATTTAGACGGAGAAGAAAAGTGGTCTCTTGCCACTTGACAAGTCATGATGGTGATATCATGGAGAAAGAGAATTCACTATGACTGTGGCTGCTCTGTTCCCATGAAATCAGAAGCATAAGGAAAAATCATCATTCCGGAAACAAATTCAAGTACCTAGTTGTGAAAAAAATCTAGGAGAAAAGTTTCTGTCAAAATTAATGATTTTTTCCAATTAAACTCATCACTAGTTTGATTTTATTTTGATATTCCCAACTCTCTCCATCCATCCATTCCTCTCTCCGTCTCTCTCTCCTTTCTTAGAGTCCACGAAGAAAATAAAATGAGCGAGTAAGTGAATTCGAGAAGAGAAACATTCGACTCACTACGACTACGACGTTATTCTTTCACAGACCTTTTCACTGCACGATTAATTGAACTTGTTGTATCTAACTTTCTTTGCTATGTGTATGTATACTTAGACTCGTACATATGTACATCCCAGAATGATTAGAAATGTCGAGATACCACTTTTCGTGTTCTTATCCCAAACCCAAAATAGACAGTCTGTATGTAACTTATAACAGACAAGACTACAGCTGAATCGCGGGCTTTACAAATTAGGAAGAATTAAGAAAAGGGATCCTTGGTAATCTTTTGATTAGATGACTCTTATCCACATCCTGTATTCAAGTATTTTCACTTATTCTACGCTGTATAGGCAGACAGTGCAGCGTGGTCGTAATTACAAATTGAGTTTGGCAGGAGCAGCCATGTCTCTTTGAATCAGATGAATGCAACAGGGAGGAAAAATGAAATACTGCTAAAGGGAAATTAGTTGAAACCTGACAATTCACCAGAGTACAGACGTAGTATTGATTCACCTTCATTCTATTTTCTCGTACAATACAATGTCTCTGTCTACAAAGATACATACACTGTCAAAACTAACGAATCTTAAAACAGGAAAATGTGCTTATAAAGCGCCAAAAGCCTACTCGTGTTTTAGAGCGTCGTTAGGGTGCGTTGTAAAAGTATCATAAGCGCATTAAAAAACACACTTTTGGCTGTGAAATGTGATTTAGATGCATTTTTTACATAAAAAACAACAATTTTAAAACGCTTTAAAATGTACTGTGTTAACAATTTTCACAGCTTTCAGTGTACATTTTTGCAATTTTGAAGCATTTTAAAATTTCCTTTTTCAGCAATTTTAAACCGCTTTAACATTTTTTACTTCAGCAATTCAAAAACAATTCAAAATTTCCCTTTTCAACAATTTTAAAGCGTGTAAAAATTACCTTTTTCACAAATTTAAAATGGTTCTCAATTTCCTTTTTCAACAATTTTAAAACATTTCAAAGTTCCTTTTTAAAGACTTTGAGACTTTTCAAAATTTCCTATTTTAACTACTTTGAAGAATATAAAATGCATCACAAAAGGATTGAAACGCAACTTGAACTTTGAGATGAAGTTTAGATTTTTGGATGCACTTTAGGTGAACCGAAGATGCATGCTAACTGATTGTGAGCTCTTAAGTGTGAGTTGTAATAAAATAAATACGTGTAGGTACATGTTTTTGGCGCTTAATATGCATCAATTTTTGTGACGTGCTAGCTTGGATTCACTTGAAACGACGAAAGTGCTTTGTAATACCAAATTAATAATGCTGTGATAAAGAAAATCGCATACAAACATGCTCATCAATATTTTATTTCTTGCTTTTATCTCCAAAACTATTGCCAACATGATATGGGTGAGACTTTGGGAAAACTGGTGGAGGAATTTTCAAAAGCATTCCATGCCAAAATATGTAGTACAGATATGAGCAAATATTTTTGAAGAAGTTGAAGGCATATTGCTACATAATGCCGTGCTTCCACATTAGTTCTGGCTTTGGCTTTGGCTTTGAGCCCATTTCTTGATCTATAGGTTATGTCAGAACTCACACGTAATTATAGCAATGGCAATAGGAGGTGAATATATTCATATGGACATATGTGAGAGTGAGTATATACGCAATTGCTAGCAACAAGTGATAAATGAAATTGATAAAGGATAAAAGTTAATCCTCAATCACAATGCAGTGCTGCACTCCACACGCAGTCAACAAATATCCGGGCAATGTAACAAAGCTACGATATAGGTACATACATGAGCGTAAGCATATTATGGAATCAAAGCAAGGATGGAAAATGAAGAGAGAGATTAATAAAAAAAAATTATGTTTATAGCTGTGGTAGGGAAGCTTGTGAGAATCTAGAAGTAAGCTTATAACATTAATTATACAATTGTAAGACAGTAAGAAAGACGACCGGTGTGAGATTAACTGCTGGTCCTGGTCCTGGTCCCATGTTCACATACAAGGAAGATGATATTGCGACTGATTGTGAATAAAGAAAGGAGATTTGCGAACAAAGGCCTGATCCTGATACGGTAGCGTAACTAGGCGTAGGCCACGTAGGCCTAGGCCTACGAAAGGTTTTTAAAAATACACCGCCTACTTTAAGATTTTCACCAAAAGAAGCAGTTTTTTTAATTTACAAGAAAAATACGCAGCTTTTTTAAACTTTAAACACAGAAAAGGCTTTATTTTTTTAAAAAAAATGTACACGACAACGACGCAGCATTTTAAAAATTTACACGAAAAGGATGCAGTTTTTTAAAATTTACACAAAAAAGACGCACTTAAAAAAATTACACACAAGAGACGCAGTTTTTTTAATTTTACATAAAAACGACACAGTGTTTTTAAATGTAGACGAAAAGGCGTAATTTTTTTAAATTTGGACAAAAAAGAAGCAGTTTTTTTTAAAACAAAGAAAGGAAGCCATTTTTTAAATTCACACGAAAATGACGCAGTTTTTTAAAATTTACACGGAACAGGCGCTAAAATTTAAGTTATATAAGGTCCAGTTTTTTCATATGCGAGTTTTACACTGAAGGTTCAAGTTTCAAGTTTTATCCAGACCTACCAGAAAAATATCCTACCCGCGCTACTGTCCAGATCTTTCTTTAATTCGAGTGAAAATCCAAATCAACGAAGCAAGACTATGGGAAGAGTGATGTGATGGAAAAGATGCAGGCGAAAGGCCTGCCTTGTGATTTTTCTCTCACTGTGAACGCTTTCACTACAGCGACACAATGGGAGTGACAATTAAAGTGAAAGTGTAGCAAGGCCATGTTGTAATCTTGGTTCTTGTTCTAGTTCTAGTTTCCCACCTCGTGCTACACAGTATGAGCATGATTCATGAATCCAAAATCAATCTCAACTGCCATCCATTGTTACGTTAGGACACCGAACACCAAGTTTGCGAATTTCTAATCTTACATTACCTTCCAGCTCCATTCTTCATTTTACCAATTTAAATTTTTTTTCAGTTACTCAGTATTTTTAGGACTTTTGGTTCTTTCTAGTTTTTTTTCTAGATCTACCTACAGTCCTAAATATGTATGGAGAATCATTGAATGAATGGAATGACATGAGGAACAGAGTAAATTTCGCATTTAAATCCTGTAACGAGAATTTCCACCAAGATTTTCAATGGGTTTTCAATCGACTGTAGGGCACTAGTCAGCTGAATCAGATTTCACGAGTATAAGAAGAGAAGACGAGGACGAGGACGAGGTGCACGTAGATTCTCACGTTAGTGTATTAAAAGCGATAAGTCCTTTCCCTTCCCTCGATTCCTTTCACTTTTGTCATAACCCATTCCAGATCTAATTCACAGTCCCGTCCCCGTCCCACGTCTCCTCACTGTGTAGGTTGGGAACGGAACAACTAGTACTAGTACTACTATGCCTAGACGCACTGACGATGAGACGGATACCTACCTCTAGGATTACATTACATTACACCCATAGGATAAAAATAACTTGGATCGGATACTATCCCGCATAGTAATGGTACACATAGGAGGAGAAGAAGTCGAGGCAGATACGGCATGGCATCGTCTTAAATTCCATCAATTTCTATTTCCATTGAAACCCGGAGCAGCTGGGAAAATTTTGCTCCATTTCAGTTTTGTTATTGTCGTGTGTCCATAATGCTATGAATTACGTTCCTATGTGTGAATGTGCAGTGTAATGTGTAATGTAATATAATATAACGTCATTTAATGCAATACGATACGATATGCAATGCAAGACGGTTTCTATGACCAGAGCGTTCTCCGTCTCACGATCACACATTTATACATGTATCTTCCTCTTACTTACATTTTAGTACAAGCACATAAGCACAAGTATCAGTCTCATTTCAGTAGCGGCAGCAGGATTTAAGTTCGTGTAGGCCTGGAAAAAACTCGGTCTCATCCAGAGTAAAGTTCCAAAAACTGCATCCTATAATGTGTACATTAAAAAAATGCACCTTTTCCGTGGAAATTTTAAAAAAACTGCGTCGTTTTCTTCTAAATTTAAAAATAATGCGTCGTTTTCTTCTAAATTAAAAAAAACTGCGTCGTTTTCTTCTACATTTAAAAAAAACTGCGTCGTTTTCTTTTAAATTTATAAAAAACGGCGTCGCTTTTGTGTAAATTTTTACAAACTGCATTTTTTTCGCGCCAATGTTAAAGACGGCAGTGTATTTTAAAAAATCCTTTTTAATATTACCCTAGACCTACGTGGCCTACTTCTAGTTGCGCTACTGTCTCATTCCTTTATTAGGAAATACGAAGAACAAGGACGAAGATGAGAATAGTAGAGACAAAAAGTAGAGAAGACGATAGGCACTCAATGTGATGTAGTTTTGAATGCACGTAGCCCGATACTGATGTTAATAGTGGTAGGTACGTACTTACGTATACCCATGTACCTAATATAGTAAACTATGCATGGCTTGTCTTGCGGCTCTGTGACTGCCTTTCATATCCCATAACCCCATCCGTGCATCTGAATTCGAGTCGAATGAGATACGAAATGACGAAGCGATTCAAGACGATGGTATGCGATAGCCTATGTATATCATGGGATATTCCTTGGTGTATGACGCGAAAAAGGATTGCGAATGCGATTTTACTGTTCAGTCGGTCGGTCCGATACCGGTTTATGGATTTGCTTCCAAGTTGTAGAAGGAGAAAGAGAGAGAGAGAGAGAGAAGGCTCGATCACGTTCATATGGTCATCTCCCATATGGAACGTGGTGTACTTTACATCCTCTCCTGTACCAAGACCAAGTGGGATATTTCTCCAGATCAGTATTGTCTTGGAAAGTTATAGCTTGATTGGTCTCGGTCCCGGACCGTTACTTATTGTAGATTGTAAATGGGATTACAATGAAAGGACCTTGAAGGCGTTCAAGTCCTGGAAATGGAATGAAACTTACCTGACTTCAAAAGATAATAGCATTCAATGGATATTAGATGGGATTTGTCCTCCTTCTTCCATTCTAGTGGTCCCACAAACGCAGCCTAACCCTTCTACTACATCTTGTCCTATTTATGTATGTACCTCCACCTTTGACTCTCCACGACCAGGGAACAGCAGAAAAGCTAATAGAAATTCCCTGGGACCATCACTCCACATAAGAACCAATGGAACAGGTAGCCAACGTAAGTATACCTTACGTTAGAAACCCGTGCGTCTTCAATGTCAAAAACCTATTTATTAAGTTTAATTATGAACGCAGTTAGAATGCATTATGTAGTAATATAAGTTCATCTAAATTACATCTAGTAATAAGACAAATCGCAAGTGTATCTTAACCTTTTAAGGACGATAGGGACAAATTTATCCCTCTGCTATTTCCATAAGGGACCATGTTATTTTTTCTTATAATTATAAGCCCTCCTTAAAAGGTTAATCACATCTCGCCTTTAGAAGACCAAGACACGATTTCAATTCCTTTTGTACGTAAAAAAACAGAAGTTCGAAAAAAGGTGAAAGTATATTGAAAATAGACGTTTTGAAAAGATGTAAAAATTGAAAAACAGGCTTTTTTAAAAAGTGCAAAATAACAAATTGTACGTTTTTAAAAGTAGTAAAAATAATAAAATTGGACGATTTTAAAAATAGTAAAAATAAAAAATCGACGTTTTCAAAAAGTACGGGGAAAGAAGGGACCTCAAGTGTATTCTTAAAATCTAAAATGTACAAATCTAATTGGCATCGAAAGTGCGTTTTTAAAATTTTGAAACGTTAAAAAATTGTTACAAACGAAAATTGGGATATTTTTCAAAATTGCTGCTACATAAAGACACTTTTCGAAACGCTTAAAAATGGTTAAAAGAGAAAATTTTGAAACGGGTTAAACTTTTAGAAAATGAATATGTGAAAAGCTTCAAAATTGTTGAAATAGAAAATTTGGAAATGTTTCAAATTTTTTGAGAAAGACAATTTTGCAGAGGCTTCAAAATTATTAAAGTAGGAAATTTTGAAACATTTAAAGACTTAAAATACAAAAACTCGTAGTTAAAAATGCGAAGCTTTTGAAGTTTTCCATTAATTTTTCCTGTTTTAAGATTGTTCAGTGTACCATGAGCAGAATACACAGATAGAGTCATCCATTGTACCAACATCAAGTACGTTGGCTTGGCATTGGCAATTGGCAATGATATTCCCTTTATGCATATTATCAAAACTTATTCGAGCAAATTTCAACGACGTATTTTGATAAGCTGTACAATTGCTGCGATCTTCCAATACAACCCGATTGAATCCAACATGGAATTACTATTCTAATTTTAAATCCCAATTTACTTTCCCAATAAGTTCTTGTAATCGTAAGAATTCGATTGAAAGTAGGAGAGAGCGGAAATAGGATTGAAATTAGAATTAAAATAGCTTAGAAAGGTATTCCATATACCTATCTGTATTCTGTAGTCTGTACTTAATGCCTGGGTAAGTACCTACAAACATTCCCTTGCATTCAAGTCTTTTACGCATCCCAAATCTTCCTCAGTCACTGCTTTCGTCTTGTAAAACTTGCTGATTTGGTTTGATGTTGAAATTTTCTCGCTGAGTAACTTCCCCCTAATTTCTCTCCTTCCCTTCTCTTCCCCTCCCTTGCTTTTGTTTCCTTGTTCTTTGTATGTAAGTCGTAGAGTGGTGAATAATGGAAGGAAAGTTGATCCGAGGGAAAAGCTTGGAAGCTGGTGAATTGAGGCATTAAAAAGTACAGAGTAGCATTCGGAGTCGGAGTCGAGGACAGGAGATTAAGAAAATCAAAGAAAATCAAAAGGAAAGTTTGTTTCTAACACTCGGTCTACTTGCTCATCTGATTGATTCTGTTTCGAAGACGTTTTACAAAATCTCATTCAAATTCTACAGCCTCATTACAAGCTCTCGTCCATGTCTCCCTACCGCATGTGTAATATATGTAAGTGTAGTGTTTAATGTACCTACTTTTCCATCATCTCTCTTCATCTTCGTCCAATCCTCAAAAAGCTCAAGTCTCCAACGTCCGATCCTCATTGTGCAAAAAGTACACTGTAAAAGATGAACAATCTTAAAACAGGAAAAACGCATCTAAAACTCCAATAACCTACACGTATGTAGTATAATTACTTAAACAGCTGGGATGCATCTTAGGTACATCAAACAGTAAAAAAATAACTTTAAAACCTTAAAAACGCATTTGGGACTGCGAGGTTTCCTTTTTCGCTTTCAACAATATGTTAACGATTTCAAAACTCCTATTTTATCAAATTTTAAACCTTTCAAAATTCTTTTTTTATCAAATTTTAAACTCTTCAAAATTTTCTACTTTAACAAATTTTAAACTAAAATTTTCTATTTTAACAAATTTTAAACTCTTCAAAATTTTCTACTTTAACAAATTTTAAACTCTTCAAAATTTTCTATTTTAACAAATTTGGAACGGGCTTAAAATTTCCTTTTCCACAATTTTTAAACATTCTAATTTTTCCTGATTTAACGACTTTGAAAAATATTAAATGCATGGCAAGCGCGTTCAAAACACACCTTGAACTTTTAGATGCGATGACTCAGATGCCCTTTCGATGCATTTTAGAAGCAGTTTAGATTTTTAGATTCACTTGAGATTTTAGACTTGAGTTGCATCCTACTTTCCATCGTAATTATACTAGTCGTAAATGCTAGTAGACTGTTGGAGTTTTAGGAATCATTTTTGACAGTGTAAAGACTGGAGAGAGAGCCGGATCTTTTCCTGGATTTCCTTCCATCTCGATCCCGATTTTATGAGAATTAGAAGAACAAAGTGCATTGTATACAGAGAGAGAGAGTACTCTAGTTCTCCTACCACTCTACAGGGTCTCATGCGAATGCCATAATTCAAAGTTTTTCTAAATAAAACAACGACACGCTACTCGCTCCGCTCCACTTCCCACAAGTTTTCACAAGGATTGTAATTTTTTTTAAATTGTGGAAATTGTATGGGAGTAATTCCTAGAAAGTTTCTTGTTCCGCAAGTAATAAGCAGCGGAACAAGTGAAAGAGAATATTACGAGAGCCGAGAAGAAAGGGATGCATGGTACATTAGCATAGGCACTTACATATACCCAGGCCAACGGAAAAGTTCCCTATAATTATATATCTATGTACATGGGTACCGACTTACATAGAAATGAAAAGCGAATTCACCTTGGGTTTACATGGGGTACATGAGTATCAGTTCCACATACATTACAATTAGCCAAAGGCAAGTGAAAATGAAGGTTCAAGTGCACCAAGAGGAGAGAATGGACGGTGAGTATTAGTTTAGATAGTCGTCAGTAGCACAACTAGGTGTAGTCCACGTAGGCCTAAGCCTAGAAAGGATTTTAGAAAGTGCGCTGCCCTCTTTAAGATTTGAAGAGAAGAAAGGCGCAGTTAATTTTTAAATTTACACAAAAACGACGCAATTCTTTTTAAATTTAAACAAAAACGCCGCCGTTTTTTTTAAATTTACACGGAAAATGATGCAATTTTTTAAAAAATTACACTTTGGAAAAAGCATTTTTTTAAAATGTACACAAAAACTACGCCGTTTTATTTCATTTACACAAAAACGACGCCCTGTTTTTTAAATTCATACAAAAACGACGCCTTTATTAAATTTACACGGAAAATGAAAATTTAAACTAATTTTAAGTAAGACGCAGTTTTTTAAAACTGTACATTGAGAGATCAAGTTTTATGCAGGCCTGCACGAAAAAAATTCCTACGGGCGCTACTAATAGTCGTAGTTGTGTAATGCTAATGCAATACGTATGTACATGTAAGGATAAACCACCCAACTATACATAATGGGAGTGAAGGAAAACACCTGGAAAAAAGTGTAAGGGTATGTCTACAAACGTGTGAAGACATGCATGCAAATGAAGGAGAAATGAAGGGAATGGTGGATGGTGGGAGTAGTTTGTAGAGTCGAAATGGTAAATGGTGAAAAGTTTGGGTGAAAATTGACAAGTGGCTATTTTTAATGAGGTTTCCCATATTTTTTCCCTCTCTATGTTCTGACGTGGTGGATGCTTTGCTTGTGTCGTGAAGGACCATTGGAACTTATCAGCCCCAGAGCCAGCTGTCAAGGATGAGCACTCGTCTACCGGTAAGTATTCTCTCTTCACAGACTAAAACTCGACTCACTCAACTTCTCTTTCTCTTGTTTCTATTTCCATTCCACATTTTCAACTCATCAAACATTATTTCAACAAGTTCAGTTCATCATTACATGGCTGAGTAAATACTTAATAGTGTCAGGAGTTTTCACGTTTCCTTCTTCCAATGCTTCATGTTGTGTGAGAGGTGTATTGTATACCTAATAGAGAAAGATTTCCCTTGATATACCTATACCTATACAAAGTACCTTAAGAGCTCCTCCATATCTGTAATTATACATAGGTATCCTCCTCTTTCCTTACCTTATTTCCTCGTCCTCGTCTTTATCTCACCTATAGTTGGACAGACTCAAGATAAACTTCCAACCCGAAAATCTTTAAATAAGGGGCCACTTAACTCACTTACTGCTACACTTACTTGTTTATTCCTCCTCACATTCAGTTGTTCCTAGTCTACAAAATAAAATCGCTTCTTTTTTTCCTTGCTATCTGTAGGAACCGTGTGGGAAGCATAAACTAGTTCAAAAACTTGATGGCTTCTACAGTCTACAATACAGTCATAGTCGTTGTATGCATAATCGCTGGTTAGATTTCAGCTTCTTCCTTATCCTCCTCCTTTGCAAGTCAGGTACATAAAGTATTTCAAGTGAAGGAAGGTATTTGACGTAAAAGACTACGGTATCTCTCTGGCTAGACACTAGACTAGGTAATTTCTAGGGTGTATTGTTTGCTTTTCTTCTCTGTAGATATACCTACGTTTACGTTCTTTCCAACGGCAATGACAATCATGATTTAGATCCACATCCACATCCACATCCACATCCACCGCACTAGCAAATAAATGACCAGCTACCGAACCTATCTAAATATGTAGGTACATACATACATGGTAGGTACCTATGTATGCGGAGAAGCGGCAGAACAAAAGTGCTCTACTGATAGGTAGAGAACACGTGACGTGCACTTACGTAATTCCTTCTCGAATTGAGTAAAATTTAGTCCATTTTGGATTCTCTGTTCCTATTCTCTACTAGATTCGGTTCCTCGGTTGTTGTTTGTGGGTGCACATGTTAGTTAGAGTTCGCATTACTGTTCCCATGCAATGGTGGTTGTCAGGTTTGATGATCCTCGTCATCTCATTGACGATGTAGAAGCTCCATAAATAATCTCCATGGTGTATAGAAAGAAGCCTGTTTGGTCTGCAGACCGGTTCAAAAATCCCAACAGAGATAGACTACCTACATACATATACTAGGCAAGCAAAAAGGGGTAGATCTGTATTTATTTCCGGATAAAAGCAAAGTGGAGCATTTACATAAATTCTTTAAAGCAAAGTGGAGAATTTCCATTTATTTTGTTGGATATACTGGGAATTTGGCTTTTAAGAATTTATGGATTTACCCCGCTTTGCCTTTACTCTGCGTCTTTAAATGTAGTATACATATATGCAGAAGCTATATAGGAAATATGTAGGTAGTAGGTAGGTAGACACATGTAGTGAGATCGAGAGTCATATATGGCAACGGAGCGTAAGGAAGCGGAATAGAAATTTAGAAGTTATTCAAATGCGAGCAGTTGACTAAGCCGGAGAAATTTGTTGAAGCAGACTTTTGAAATTGTCTGTCTGTTTGGGAGTATTAGGTGTAATTACGGAGGCAGGTATTAAGTTGATAGGTATAGCATATTGGTAGCCGTTGTTTCTTTCTCCTTCTCACGTGTAATGTTTAGTGATACATGTATGAAGGTTGGATTTACATGAGAAGCACATTGCATTATTGGTGCTGTGTGTGTGTGTATGTGTGTGCTGAGGCGCGGATCCAGAGGGTGGGCTAGGGGGCTGTAACCCCCTTCATAAAGATGAAATTATGGGTAGATAGGTACAATGAGTTTCTGTCAAAATTCAAACTGGGTAATTTGGCGCTTTTTTAAAATTAAAAAACACAGATGCAGTTTTTTGAAAATTACAGAAAAGCAGATGCAATTTTTTTAAATTTACAGCAAAACAGATGCACTTTTTTTAAATTTACAAAAAAACAGATGCAGTTTTTTTATATTTACAGAAAAGCAGATGCAGATTTTTTAAATTTAAAGAAAAGCAGATGCAGTTTTTTTATATTTACAGAAAAGCAGATGCAGATTTTTTAAATTTAAAGAAAAGCAGATGCAGTTTTTTTAAATTTACAGAAAAACAGATGCTGTTTTTTTTAAATTTACAGAAAAACAGATGCAATTTTTTATATTTACAGAAAAACACATGCAGTTTTTTGAAAATTACAGAAAAACTGATACTAAAATAGGTGCACTTTTTTAAAATTTAAACTAGATATAATGAGAATTTTTTTAGCCCCCTCCATGAAAATTTCCTATGTGCTGTATTATGTGGTATTGTATGGACGCATTCATATCTAAAGTATTCCGTGTGGTTTTGGTTTTGAATTCAGACGACTGCTGCAGGAGGAAGCTCTTCTCTTCCCAAGTACATCACGCTCTACGTCCTACTCGCAGGCATTGGCGGTGGACTATTTTTCGTTGTCGTCGTCCTCTACTGTTGCAAAATTTGTATGGGCAGACGACTCTCCTTCGACTACATCTTGTCCAGGTACTTACACTTAGAATCTTCTCCATTTTTTTCTTCTCTCCTTGTCTCTTCTCCATCCGTCCATGGATTTCGATGGACGCTCATATATCTACGCTACTTGTCCCTGACTCACTGACTCTCACTCACTCATCCACTTGTTCTCTCTTTCTCCAACCACAACTACTCACTCACTCACTCACCCACCTTTCTCCTCGTCTCTTTAGACTTACTTTTCCTCTCCTCATTCTTTCTGAGGTACACTCAACTTCAACTGAACCATCAACTTTTTTATACTTATTCACTTACCTCCTTCAACTTGAACAAATACCAAAAATTCAATCGGAACAATCAGGTCCAGCGAGCTTTTATACTCTTCCCCATCGTCCTTTCAAGTTGTGGTTTTGGTCATGGCCGTGGCCGTGGCCGTGGCTTGTACGTGTGCAGTGCGACTGCCATTTCTTGGTTTTTTTATTATTTTCCACCAATTTTATTTTTCCTTCTGACATTGCTGTCTGTCTGTATGTTTGCCTGACATGTCTGTCCGTCTGTCGACTTGCATACCTAGATGCAAACCTCACTATCATCCTGTCTGCCTCCAGTCTACAAAATTTATACTTGAGATTCCCTTGATTTGATTTGACTTGGAATAGACATTTCGTAAATAAGGTGATGGGAGGAGGTACGTTAAGAAGTGATAGTTTAGACGGAGGAATGTAAGTACTGCTACACACATTTCCTTCCACACGCCATAAACAGGTCTTGAAAATTGGCAAGTAGAAGCATGTACATACATATGCATGGAAATTGTGTTCAAATGAAAGGTGGAATTCAACTGAAACCTCGAGCATCTGACACTCTCCATTCCATTCTCAAATTCCCTCCTTCCACCGCTGTCTCGGCATCTCTGGATATCAGACGTTAGTGTCAGTATGTACACCGTACATATATAGCTAACAACCTTAAAACTATCTAGAACTAGAAATCGCGCCAAAAATTTTCTTTTGTTTTACACAACGGTACATATATTTAGGGTACATCTTAAGTGCATCAGAATTCTATTAAAACGCATTTCGGACGCAAAAAATTAGCATTTTAGCACTTTTGAAATATTAAATGCATCGTAAATGCATTAAAACCTAAAATCGTGGATTGTTTCATGATTACACTAAACACGACTAGTTTTTGGGCGCTTAAGATGAGTCAGATTTTATTGCGTAGTTTCCTTACTTTGCCCTTTGGCATAGGTAATTTTCTCGTTTTCACCAGTGGTGAAAATTGAATGTGATGAGGTAAAAATTGATGCACCTTAAGCGCTAAAAACCTACTAGTACATATTTATTATTATTATGAACGCAATTAGTATGCATCTCAAGTTCACTTAAAGTGCATTTTAAACGCGTAGGAAATGCATCCTAAGCGCTTCTCGCAGTCCAAGATGCGATTTTAATTCCTGGTATACCTATGTAAAAAAACGAACAAAAATAACAAAATAGACGTTTTTAAAACCCTAAAAATAAAAACATGCTAAAAACGAAAAAAAAACACGCGTAAAATTACACGTTTTCAAAAAGTGTTTTAAAAAATCGTAAAAAAATAAAAATACATCTATTTGAAAAAACGTAAAAATTGAAATATACCGAATACTGAAATATAACGTCCATATTTCCTTTGTTTACGTTTTAAAAACGTACAAAATGAAAAATACACTTTTTGAAAAAATCAAAAACATAAACGGTTCCAATTTAGTGCACGTTTTCAAACACCGTGCCTCATAGTCTAAGATGCGTTTTTAATGCGTTTAAGATAAACTTAAGATGCACCCTAACTGCGGTCTACTAAATATTGAGTCTTGAGGCTATTACAGTTGTGTAACAGTGACTTAATAAAAGTTTTTCTCTTTATACTAAAACGAGTAGGTTTCTCGCGACTTAGCTTCATTTTTTCCTGTTTTAGATTCTTTGCTTTTTACAGTGTACTGTCTATGTATGTATATTCACTGTGAATCCGTGTAAGGCTCTGTTCCTTACAGTCTCTTGAACTGTCTGTAGAGAAGACGGGGTCAGTCCGAGAGTTATTGCTGTTTTTGTTGTGCTCGTGTTTGGAATGTTTGTAGAGGCAGGGCTCCAATTTATTTCTACTTTCTCTTTCTACTCTGACGTGAAGAATAAAGAAGTAGGTACGTGAAGAGTAGGCGGGGAATCAGGCGTACTAATGTGATTGTTATTAGTGATTCAAAAGTGTAGTTATAAGATAAAGTTTAATTTGAATTTATCACAACATCTCGACAACGTACAGGCACTAATACGCACATGCCATGGCATTTTATTGCTTACTTTTCCTCCAGTTCATCCACTCCACTCCACTCTGCTTCACTTCACTCACACCAACACCAGCACCAACTCAACTCTCGTGTCAGAGTTTAATGGCAGTGTCCACCTCCACGTCCGAGCCAAAGTCAAACCGGATTCCAAAGCCAAGTCAACGTCGCTATAAAAATTTCGCGATTGTACCTTGTTTGCGTTGGCATTGTATCTGTACGTGGCTCTGGTTTTGACTTTGACTTGAGCTATTGGCTATACATGTTTTATTTATCCTTCTTTCCAAGTGTTTTTCTTGTCATTTCTACCCTCTCCAAGCGGTGCACCTGCAACTCTTCACTCAATCAACCTTCCTACCTCGGCTTTTTCTTTTTGGTAAAATGCAATGCGATTTCTAATTCAGACGCCGGCTAAACAGAGAAGGAGGAAAAGAGAAGAGCGAGAGAAAGCGAGCAATTTTTCTATGAAAGCTGACCCATTATTGATAGGAAATATGTATATAGACAGCAGTAGTGGACTGTGACAGTAGACAATGGATGCAGAGCTCAACTTACTCCACAGCTCCAGCCACAGTTCTACGTCTAATGATAAAATATGAAGCTATGCCTACATACACTGTAAAAACTCAAACATCTGAAAGCAGAAAAATGCATTTGAAACGCCAAAAACCAACTGGTATAATTAGAAAAGAAAACTTGGGGGAGTGTCAAGTGCATTAATTAAAAACGCATTAAAAGCGCAGCTTAGACTGCGACGTTGAAAACATCCAATTTTTTATGTTCCGCTTTTTGAGAACGCTTTTTTATCCTTTTCTCAGAACGTACGTGTTTTCGTTTTTAGGTTTTCGAAGCGTCAATTTTTTATTTTTGAGTTTTGAAAAGGATTTTTTTTTATTTTTATGGGTTTTGAAGCGTTTATTTTTTATTTTAACGGGTTTTGAAAGCGTTTTTTTTATTTTTACGGATTTTGACAGCGTTCATTTTTTTATTTTTTCTGGTTTCAAAAGCGCTCAATTTTTGTATTTTTAAGGGTTTTGAATCGTACGTGTTTAAATCGCATTTTAAACTGCAGTGTTCGCTTTAGATCCACTTTCTATGCGTTTTAGATGCACTTTAAGTGAACTTGAGATCCGTCCAAACTGCTTGCCTAATTACCTGTACTTTATACACACACAAAAATGTTGTCGCTTTAGATGCATCTGTTTTTACAGTGTGGCTACTTAGGTCCGTATTTAACTCGAGCTACTGGTTTGACCAGGCACATTCATTGCCCCCAAACAATTTCCAGAGTTCATCTATTACTAATAGCCTTTAATAAGTGTACATAGTGGAATGGCAGAGTTTAGGCTCGTCGTAAATTAAGCAACGCTTTATAGAGAGAAATTGGAGAATTAATGTGACCATACGACGGCAGACAGGCGAACGAGACCAAGAACGAGTGACGATGTAATGTTTTTACATTTATTAAAACTTGAGTCTTGTACCTCAGGCCAGGACACGGACAACGTATTAAGTTTATGAGAACCAGAGACCACTCGTCCACACACGCTATGTACATTAGTACTGAAGCACATCCAGATTCAACTGGGACGGACAGACTCAATGACTGGGGACATTAGGCATGACATATAGACAACTCAAGATTACCCAATTACCTCCCTCTTCCTTCCAACCGTTTCCATGACTATGTGCCTAGGTGTATATCATCGACGAAGAGTCAAAATGAGCTAAATCCGAATTGGTCTAAACTACTCACATCCAAAAAGCCTTAAAAATAAAATGGCCTAAATCCATTAGACTAAATTGTTAACCATTTCAAAATTGGTAAAATGAGAATTTTTGGAACGTTCAAAATCGCTAAAATAGGAAATTTTGAAGCGCATCAAAATCAATAAAATAGGAAATTTTAAAACGTTTAAAAGATGTCAAAATACGAATTTTTGAGACATTCAAAATTGCCTAAATGGGAAATATTAGAACGTTAGAAAATGACTGGAAATCGAATTTTGAAACGTTTAAAACTTGTTAAAATAGGAAATTTTGAGACGTTTCAAAACTGTTAAAACAAGAATTTTTGACGGGTTCAAAATTGCTAAAATAAGAATTTTTGAGGCGTTCAAAAGTTCCAAAATAGAAAATTTTGAGACGTTTCAAAATTGTTAAAATAAGAATTTTTGACGGGTTCAAAATTGCTAAAATAAGAATTTTTGAGGCGTTCAAAAGTCCCAAAATAGACCATTTTGAGACGTTTCAAAATTTATTCTAACGGATTTAACTTATTTTTCGTTTAAAACCTTTAGGATTTAGATCTTATTGTTTTTAGAACTATTTGGGTTTAGCTCATTTTGACTCTTCATCGACGATGCATATATGTATGTCTACGTATATTGTAAGCACAGGTCTAGACCTACCAGCGAAGAAACAACCACGAGCCCAGCATACGACTACGACACATGACGTGTTATCAGTAATCAGTTGCTTTCTCAGTTGCCCGTCTGTAGTACTCGAGCACTACGGTGGTCTCACATCCTACACGTTCTACTCTCAATGCATGGGTAGGTACTAAACACATGCATTCCATGTCCTTGTCTCTTCTTGTAATAATAATAACAATAATGCATCGCATGCAGAGGGAAGGTGAAACCAGTACCAGCGACAGGTCTACGGGGGCCAATATACCTTCTCCATAAAAATATAGAAAGCCTTTTAGCTCCTACCAAAGATTTACAAAGAAAAGTCTAACGAAATACATACACATATGCGTCCCAGTGCAATACTTCCTTGCGAGTAAATGAATTGGACGACGGTGATGGTTTGATGGTTCGATGCTTCAGGTTGAGAAAGTGGATGGAAGGACATGACAATAGACGTATGATTGTGAAACATACTACTGTGAATGATGTACGCGGCTCATTGGAGATGGCAAGTCAATTTGTAGAAGACAAATGAAGCCCGCTCTCTCTCACTCTCTCCCTATGTGTGTGCATGGTCTAGGAAGGAGAGAAGATGGAGAGTAGATTTTAAGATGATTAGAAATGTACATTTCCTTAATAAGTAATGGATGACTGAGATGGCTGAGACCATGGCGATCCTGCACCCTGTCTGTGCTATGGACGGACGCGAGTACACCACCAGCTATTTATTTAGAAGAGATTAAGTTGCTTTCCTTTCGTCCATGACGTGATAAGCCAAAATAAAATGATTTCTACTTCCTCATCCATAACTACACCAAGGCAACTACATGGGACAAAGAACCAGAGCCAGAGTCAGTAGCGTAAGCAGGCCTAGGCCAACAAAGGATTTTTAAATATGTACTGCCTTCTGCCTTCTTTAAGAATGGCACAAAAAAGATGCATTTTGTTTTCAATTTACATGAAAGAGGTGCAGTTTTTTACATTTACAAAAAAAATATCCATATTTTCAATTTACACGAAAAAACGCAGTTTTTTACACAAAAAGACGTAGTTGTTGTAAATGTACAAGAAAAAGACGCAGTTTTTTTTAAATGTACACGAAAACGGCAAAATTGTTTTAAAATGTACACGAAAACGACGTAGCTTTTTAAAGCACGAAAAAGAAGCAGTTTTTTTAAATTCCAAGAAAAAGAGCCGTGCTTTTAATATGCACGACAAAACGTAGATTTTTTAATGTACCTGCACGAAAACGACTTAAATTTACACGGAAAATGGCGCATTTTTTTTTAATTTACACTTTTGAAGGAGAATTTTTTTTAAATTTGCACAAAAACGAAGCAGTTTTTTTTAATTTACACGAAAACGACGCAGTTTTTTTAAAATTTACACCGAAAATGCGCAATTTTTTTTGAATTTACACTTGGGAAGGTGCATTTTTTAAAAATTTGCACAAAAACGAAGCAGTTTTTTTAATGTACACGAAAACGTCGCGGTTGTTTTAATATTTACACGGAAAATGCGCAATTTTTCTTATAATTTACACTTGAGAAGGTGCAGTCTTTTTAAATTTTACACTGGATGAGATCAAGCTTTTCCAGGCCTACGCGAAAAAGATCCTGCGGCGCTACTAACCAGAAGCAGATCCAGTACCGTCGCCATCACAACAAAAGGCATACATATTGGTCTATTATTATTCTGCACCGGCATCACAACCAGAACCAGCACCACTAACTTCACTTCAACCACAGCCAAACTCATAAACATCCCTGAAACACTACATCACATGTCTCCAAACCACTGCTCTTTCCGATGCCACAGCCTCTAATGCTAGCTCCAGAGTGTCACCATATGCTGTGTATACTTTATAGTTATCTAGCTCCATTATTTGCCTAAGTTAGCGGCTGGAAACTGAGTTGAGAATAGCGATATGGCGATGACGACGACGGCCACGATGCGGAACTCGAAAGCCTGGTGAATATCAAAAGCTCCAAATCCAAATAGGAAAGAAACATTATGAAATGCACTCAGGTGTAATAGCGAACTTTCACTTATCCCATTTGCTCCCCAGCTCATGCCAATAATGTATTATCCAGCTAAATATTTTAACATAGATTTTAGTAGGGACAAGAGTGGAGCACAGATGGGAATCAGTGAGACAACCGCATGTGACTGCATCTGCATTCTAATTTCTTCTTCTCCTCATCTTTTTTTAATTTAAAAAAAGATGAGGAGTCATGAAAGAATTCGTGGGGAAATTAAAGCACCGTAAATATTCAAAGGAGGACTGACTGCGAAGGTGATTGTCAATCACCAAAAGCAAAAATCAAACCAAGAAAAAGACGCTGGATTTTTGATGAATGTGTAGGAGTTAGACTGTAAAAACTAAAGAATCTTAAAACAGGGAAAACATTAAACTAAAACGCAAGAAATCTGCTAAGATTTGGAATAACTATGAACGCAGTTTAGATTCAACTGAAGTGCATCACAAACTCATTAAATCTTCTAGGTGCACCTTAAACTTTTAGATACACTTGAGATAATTGTACCAAATACGAGTTGGCCTTTGGAGCTTTAGATGAATCAGTTTTTACAGTGTATTTCCGAGTTTACTGCAGTAGCGTAACCAGACGTACCTAGACCTACAAAGGATTTTAAAAATACGCTGCCTACTTTAAAATTTCCACGAAAAGACGCACTTTTTTAAAACGATAAAAAAGGGACAGTTTTTTATAACAAGAAAATGACGCCGTTTTTTAAAACTTACACAAGCAAGGCTCATTTTTTAAATTCGTGCGAAAAGGACGAAGTTCTTTTAAATGTATAAGAAAACGATGACAATTTTTAAACTTACACGAAAAAACCCCCTTGTTTAAAAAAAATACACAAAAAGGACGCAGTTTTTTAAATTTACATAAGAGAGATAAGATGCCGTTTTTTTAAACTTTTACTGGATGAGATCCAGTTTTTTGAGGCGTATACGAAAAAAATCCTGTGGGCGCTACTGGTGTACTTTTTCTACAAAGAAGCTCTGCAAGCAACGATCCTGCCAAAGTTGTTAATCGCATGTAGCTAAAAAAAACTCTTAAGCATCCACTACTAATTACTAGTAACTTCCAAATTACTCCTCTACTTACGGTAAATACTGTGGTAATTTCAAAATCAAAACCAACTTCAAAGTGAAAGTCAAGCTGCCGCCAAATAAGTTCGTATAAGCTGTACTATATAGCCATGTATGTATGTACCGATACCGATATAGTACTGTTCACTGTCTATACATTCATCCATGGTTGAATTATTGTGACATCTTTGGTTTGGTTTACTCGGAGGTTAGTCCCAAACCAGGGCATCCCACAGTATCATTGGATTTACATTTGTCTGCACATAGATACAGATAAAGGGACAGACCGACACACAAGTTTACTCCAAGCTTTATTTTGCTTGACTTGACTCACTGACTGACTTTGCGGACAGAATTTAGAAGAGTCCGTCGACTCCCAATCCATATACATAGACACGAATCTCCTCTTTCTCTTCTATTCTGGTTTCCTTTAACTTGCTTGGCTTGACTTGGTCTGTGATGGACTTTCACTCACGATCAGAACAATGCTGAACGTGTGCCTACTGCTCCTTGTGAAAGGAATCCACATCCACAGAAATCCTGGCTTGGCTTGGTTTGGCTTGGTTTGGCTTGGCTTGGCCTCTCCATTGAACGTGCTGTGTGTGGGCATGTGATGCATGGGATATAGATAAGCTAGATAGGCACTTTGGCTCTCTCTCCTCGTCGTCAGCTTCTTCAACCAGCACTTTCCATTTATTTTGGTAGTGGCAGTTTTCCCGAAGAGACAGAAACAGAGCTCCTTGAACAGAGTCCGTCGTCTTTTTTTAGCTTCTTCTCCACACTAATCCCGTACAGAGTGTGAGTGTGAGGGAGTAGAGGATGAGGACGGGACTTTGTGAAACGTGCGTGAGCATGAATGACTTTACAATACAAGGGAAAATATCAATGACTTTCACGTATTCAGGATATTTCCAGCACAGAATTCCTTCTTACAAGGAGGGATTTTAGTGTGCCTCGTTCCGATCGAAATGAAATTTTTTCTGTAAACAGTACTTGTGCCTAGTATTAATTATGCTTTGAAACTTTTTTCCACTTTTTTGTTTCGTTCGATAAAAAAAATTATTTTAGTTTTTCAACTTCCACTTTGAGATAAAT